>SJYT01077530.1:133130-248578 GCA_006410635.1 Cephalophus harveyi
TCTCATCCTCTGTCGTCCCCTTCTCCTCCTGCCCCCAATCCCTCCCAGCATCAGGGTCTTTTCCAATGAGTCAACTCTTCACATGAGGTGGCCAAAGTATTGGAGTTTCAGCTTCAGCATCATTCCTTCCAAAGAAATCCCAGGGCTGATCTTCAGAATGGACTGGTTGGATCTCCTTGCAGTCCAAGGGATTCTCAAGAGTCTTCTCCAATACCACAGTTCAAAAGCATCAATTCTTCAGTGCTCAGCTTTCTTCACAGTCCAATTCTCACATCCATACATGACCACTGGAAAAACCATAGCCTTAACTAGATGGACCTTTGTTGGCAAAGTAATGTCTCTGCTTTTCAATATGCTATCTAGGTTGGTCATAACTTTCCTTCCAAGGAGTAAGCATTTTTTAATTTCATGGCTGCAATCAACATCTGCAGTGATGTCGGGTATCTTCCTTTTAATTTCAGTTATGTTCAGATATTCACAGAATAAGGAAAAACTGAGCATCTCTGCTTCCTGGTAGTTTCTGGTCTATGCCAACCAGGGACCAACTTACTACCTGACAGTTCATCAGAGTCTGAGCCATGCTGTGCATCAGCAGGCCAACAGTGTGAAATTAATCTTTTCACTCACAAGTTCAATAATATTTCAGTCTCCTGCAAAAACCCAAAATCAGCCATCCCTGAAAGCTAGTGAGAGATACTTAGTTACTAATTACAAACTACAAGTATTGTCTTTGCATTGAATAAACTGTCTTCTCCAGTCTTCACTTCAGTTCAATTCAGTTCAGTTCAGTCGCTCAGTCATGTCTGACTCTTTGCGACCCCATGAATCACAGCACGCCAGGCCTCCCTGTCCATCACCAACTCCTGGAGTTCACTCAGACTTACGTCCATCGAGTCAGTGATGCCATCCAGCCATCTCATCCTCGGTCGTCCCCTTCTCCTCCTGCCCCCAATCCCTCCCAGCATCAGAGTCTTTTCCAATGAGTCAACTCTTCGCATGAGGTGGCCAAAATATTGGAGTTTCAGCTTTAGCATCATTCCTTCCAAAAAAATCCCAGGGCTGATCTCCTTCAGAATGGATTGGTTTGATCTCCTTGCAGTCCAAGGGACTCTCAAGAGTCTTCTCCAACACCAGAGTTCAAAAGCATCAATTCTTCGGCGCTCAGCCTTCTTCACAGTCCAACTCTCACATCCATACATGACCACAGGAAAAGCCATAGCCTTGACTAGAGTTAACCCTTGTCAAATAAAACTCTATTCTAAGTAGTATAAACAATAACTGGATGGGTTTAAGGAAAACAAAGAGCTGTGTTAGCCAGCTACATCATTTGACTGATCTGATAAACTTGCTCACACATGGAAGTCTTCTCTTTTAGGTTTAAATCTTCAGTCTATAATAGTAAAGCCATCAGAAATGAAATGCACAAATGAGAGATTTGTTGCTTCACATGCTTTAAGACAGGCAAAATGACACAGTAAAAATATATATCATTATTTTCAACAGGTATTATTTATGACCAATCTGGGAAGTAGGGGGCTTCCCAGGTGGTGCAGAGGTAAAGAATCTGCCTGCCAATGCAGTAGATGCAGGTTTGATCCTTGGTTCAGGAAGACGCCCTTCAGGAGGAAATGACAACCCACACCAGTATTCTTGGCTGGAGAATCCCATGGATAGTAGAATCTGGCTGACAGCCCATAGGGTTGCAAAGAGCCAGACATGTCTGAGTGACTGAGCACGCACACACGCACAGCATCAGTTAGAGGGCATGAGCCTTTAAAGTAAAGTAGTGAGGGAGGCAAAACAGAAATAAGTCACAAGCCAGAAGAAAATGATGCTTGCTAAACAGAAGTTTTGTGGAATGTTTCCTGAAGGGAATTGAAAGGATTTAGACAAGCAACAATACTATAAAGAAAGACGAGGGTCGGGAGGGAATGGTGAGTGGAAAGTTAGGAGTCTAGAGGCTGTTTGGGGGTAATGGTAGTATTTAGTGTCATAGTGCCATAAGGCTAACTAAGAAATGAGGAAGATTGGGCTGCACATATGTGTATAGGTCAGTGGTTCTCAAAGTAGCATCCAAATCCTCTGGGAGTCTCTAAAATTAAATCATGTAATCTACAATAACGATTTTCACAATAATATTAAGATTTCATTCACCTTTTTAATTTTCACTCCCAGGAGTGAACAATGGCATTTTCTAGAGGATTCATAGCATGTAATACTTCATCTGACTGTATGTAAAGGAAATATGAGAAACCAATTGTCTTCTATAAATCCAGACATTGAAGAGACCATGTAACAGTGAGAGTGTTTTCACTATTTCTTGTTTTGGGAAATACGGTTATTTTTCATAAAATTATTATCATGATTAACATGAAACATGTTTATTGTTTTCAGTTTTAAATGTACTCAATCCACTTTCCAATTTCTGTTTTAATGTCTAAATGAAGTTAATATGAGTACATGTGTGAGTGCGTGCTAAATCACTTCAGTCATGTCTGATTCTTTTGCCACCACAAGAATTGGTAGTCTGCCAGGCTCCTCTGTCCATGGAATTCGCCAAGTAAGAATACTGGAGTGAGTTGCCATTTTCTCCTCCAGGGGATCTTACTTACCCAGGGATTGAACGTGCATCTATTATGCTTCCTGTACTGGCAGGCTGGTTTTATTTGTCACTAGCCCCACCTGGGAAGCCCTAATATGAGTACAACCTATATTAACACAATCATGCTTGAATAAATTCAATGAGTTTTAAAAGTATAAAGAAAGATGAAAGAATCTGGGCTTCCTCCCTAAAGACAGAGTGACGAAAATGTGGTCATTGGAATTAATTGAAAATGAGAACAGTTTAGAACTTTTCTGTACTTATCTTCTATATTTCTCTACAAAGTATATTTTGCAATACTTGTAGATTTGCCCATTTATTTTTTCTAGACCATTTTCTTTCTATGTTCAAGAGCACACCACCTCTACTTTAGGCACTTCTTGTTCCCAATTCTTGGCCCTTCCCCTATTCCAGCTACCAGCCTTGACTCAGGCCTGAACCATTTATATTACTTGCCCTCCTGGGCTTCTCTGAGCCATAGTGTGGGGAATCCATAGGAATCTACTTTGCTCTCGCGATGTACCCCATCCAGAAATTTATGGCACTACCATTGATCTGTGAATGATAAGGACCAATCAATAAACATTTTCACCTTTTGGGACCTGAGTGAAAACTTCCGAGACATGTTTCATAAGGCTTCTCACATGGTGCCAAGCGAATTTATTAGAATCTTTCTAACCCATCCCATCTTTGTTCGGCCTTTCTTCTATCCTAGTTTTACCTCTTCTCTAATCCTCACTTCCATTTGCTGGTTGATGTTTGCAAATAAAAACAGCTCTTTGCTTCAATGTCTGCTCTGGGGGGACCCCAAGCTAAAAGAGTATTCAACCAAATTTTCTGCCTGAAAATCAAGCATTTTCTTATCACATGAATTCAAATCCAATTTATTTCCTCTTAGTGAAAACTAGAAAGTGCCATGGAAAGTTTATATCTGTTATATTTGAAGACCAAGAGATGCAAATGTGAAATGTATCTTTAACAGAGAAAGCCTCTCATATATATTTTTGCTTTTATGTTTTAAATAAAGACCAAACAACATATGGACAATATAGTAGTTCAGCTATGAAATGGATTCATTGATTAAATTAAGGTTCTACTGGGTACTAGAAAAATATTTTAACAAAATGAAAAGTAAAGGTACTCAATGAACCAGAAAAATAAAACATTTTAAGCTCTTAAGATCCTTCTCCACAACAGGACTGAAGAATAATAGTCAAGAATCTAATTTAACATTTCCCAGTGCCTTAGAATTTTTGCATATTTTTTCTGTTCTTACAGAAGCACTTCTCCTATGAATTCAATTTCATGCCANATGAACCAGAAAAATAAAACATTTTAAGCTCTTAAGATCCTTCTCCACAACAGGACTGAAGAATAATAGTCAAGAATCTAATTTACCATTTCCCAGTGCCTTAGAATTTTTGCATATTTTTTCTGTTCTTACAGAAGCACTTCTCCTATGAATTCAATTTCATGCCATCCCATTAAAACCATGTAGTGACATCTCACAGGTCATCATTAACTTTCAGAATCTCCTCTGGCAGAAAACCTTCTTCTTTAGGATTTCCACTCAAGGTTTTGGCCCTGTATAAGTATGCAGAGAATACTTAGAAGAAAGCAACTACCCCAGTTGTGTTAATAAGCCAGAGTCTATGACCTTCTCATTTACCACATCCTGCTTAGTAATTATTAAGTAACTATGGAGGGAAGTCTGGTGCCCTCTTAGTAACCTACCTCATGCATATTGTTGGCCTTGTGGTCAAGACTGACTTAATTTTAAATATAATCACTGTTTCTTCAAGAGTTATTATTCCATTTGCTTGTTATACTTGTTCATTACATACAGCTGACTACCAATTGCATGAAATATGCAATTTGTGGAAACATGATAGAAAATAAGCTTCAAATTTGTCATTTCTAATTATCTATGTATATCAATGCCCTTCAAATTTTCTTCCTGTTTAAGTACATTTTATAGATTCTCTGATAAGTTTCAAACTATCATGAAAACGTTCAAATAACATTTCCTCTTTGAAAGTTCCCTTGACTGTATCTACAATACAAGGAAAGGCAGATTTTAATGCTTCTGTTGTCCTTTTTAGCATATTAAGTTGCATCACACTTTATCATATGTGCTGATTAACACACTTGTCTATCCCTTTAAGTATTTTGATGACAGACCCCATGCCATATATACTTTTGCATAGTCAATGTATACAGCCTGGTATCCAACACACAGAAAATATTAGAGTCAGAATTCTAGAAGCACAATGTAAAAGTCTAGACCAATTAAGGAATTATTTTTCCCCTCTTTTTCCAGTTTTCATTTCAGTGTTTAAACTACTTCTGATTTAGTGGAAAAGAAAAGAGATTTTTCACTGAACTAATTTTTCTATATTAAAAGTCTTTCTGACTTTAATTAAATATCCTCCACAAGCTTGTCTTTTGCCTCCTCTCTCTCTCAGAAGTGAAGCAGTGAATGCTCAACTCACAGGCTTCATGAAGATTTCACAGCTCTATTTTTAATGCCTGCAGTAGAGTTGGAGACATACGTTAAGGATTTTTTTTAAGTCTTATTATTATTAATTCCAACAAACTGTTATAGAGACAGGATTGTTCTGACCAGAAATACACTAATTACTTTTATATAATCAGGGATTTGCCATCACTGCAGCTTTCTGTGCTCTTACAACTTGTCATTCTCTGCTGGATGCCAAATCGTACCTTTGAGCTTTTATGCTTTCAACAGTGGTATATTCTACACTAGACTCTGAGATTTAGAGCTTTATACACAGGTGTATGTAAGATAACAGGTGAATTATAGTTTCTTGATTAAAATGGTTATTTAGTAGTTTTATTCACTGATCTTTCTTTTGTCTTCATCTTTTTGTTTCCTGGTAAGGTCAGTGACTGTGTGTTGCTGACAGCTTTGGTAAATTTACTTTTTTGTAATTGGACTTAAGGATTTGCTTTTGGCCTTTTGTCTAGAATTATTTCACTTTCCTAGAGCTTTAGAAAATCAGTCATATACATATCACTTGGATAGCCAGCTTGACAGTTTTGATGGGCCATTATTGTAGCTTAAATTTCATTTTTGGAAGATTTCATTTGACATTTCAGATTTATTATGCTACCTTGAAAGCTGGAGTTCCATAGGGCTCTGCCTTTGATCTCAGGTCATCATCAATTAATGCCAATGATCCACAGCATCCCGCTTGTGTAAACGTGAACTCAAAACATTTGTGAAATTCCATTTCATTATGGCTTTTTTCATTAATAATTATATTAGACAGTTTGAGAGCAGTCTATATGGCAGAAACTCTCCCAATATAATTTTATTAATTATTAAGAAGAAGAATAATTAGAAATTACAGTTGCATTTGATTAAGGATAAATAATAAAGTTGTGATTAAAGTGCTACTTTATTTTCATAAAAATTGGGAGGAGGTAAAAGAAATGCAGACTACAGAGTCCCTGGTTTCACTTCTTTCCTCTTTTGTTGCAAATAAAAGGAATTTCTGTAGCTGCATTAAACCAAGACAGAATGTGACTGTAATTAATACTATTATAAAAAAAAAAGGTCACTTATAGATTTACTTTGCTTTCAGCAAAGTTTATATAAAGAATGTATTAAAGAAAAATGAGGCAAATGGTCACTTTAACAAGGTATTCACAAGTAGCTTTTCAGTGAAAAGAAGTCTGCTTTTATGTTTTGAAAATATCAAATGGCTCACAGAAATATTTATATACTTAGTAATGGAGAAGGCAATGGCGACCCACTCCAGTACTCTTGCCTGGAAAATCCCATGAGCGGAGAAGCCTGGTAGGCTGCAGTCCATGGGGTCGCTAAGAGTCGGACACGACTGAGCGACTTCACTTTCACTCTTCACTTTCATGCATTGGAGAAGGACTTGGCAACCCACTCCAGTGTTCTTGCCTAAAGAATCCCAGGGACGGAGGAGCCTGGGGGTCTGCCATCTATGGGGTTGCACAGAGTCGGACACGACTGAAGTGACTTAGCAGCAGCAGCAGTAATGGCAAAAGACATTTCATAAATTATAAAATATATGCTGATAATGTAAGCCATTACTAATAATATTTTATATCTACTTCAGTTCAGTTCAGTTCAGTTCAGTCGCTCAGTCGTGTCCGACTCTTTGCGACCCCATGAATCGCAGCACGCCAGGACTCCCTGTTCATCACCATCTCTCCGAGTTCACTCAGACTCACATCCATCGAGTCAGTGATGCCATCCAGCCATCTCATTCTTGGTCGTCCCCTTTTCCTCCTGCCCCCAATCCCTCCCAGCATCAGAGTCTTTTCCAATGAGTCAACTCTTCGCATGAGGTGGCCAAAGTACTGGAGTTTCAGCTTCAGCATCATTCCTTCCAAAGAAATCCCAGGGCTGATCTCCTTCAAAATGGACTGGTTGGATCTCCTTGCAGTCCAAGGGACTCTCAAGAGTCTTCTCCAACACCACAGTTCAAAAGCATCAATTCTTCGGCGATCAGCCTTCTTCACCGTCCAACTCTCACATCCATACATGACCACAGGAAAAACCATAGCCTTGACTAACTCTGATTTGTGATTATACACTCTGACATTTGGAAATCATCGTTCCTTAATTTTCGTTATCCTTTACTCATGAATCTCTGAATTCCCTCTAAATAAGAACAATTTGGTTTCAACTGACAAATACTTGATTATATATATGTGTGTGTGTGTGTGTTTATATACACACACATAGCCTCCCCAGTGGCTCAAACAGTAAAGACTCTGCCTGCAAAGCAGAATGCACAGGTTCAATCCCTGGGTCGGAAGATCCCCTGGAGAAGGGAATGGCTACCTTCTGCAGCATTTTTTCCTGGAGAATTCCATGGACAGAGGAGCCTGTTGGGCTACAGTCTATAGGGTCACAAGGAGTCGGACATGACTGAGGGACTATGTTTTACTGGTTTTCTTGTGGTAGCTATCTTCTAGGTACTAAAAATATCCTCTTATTTTCTTCAGATACCTTTAAATTACAACATATCTCTGATATTTCTTCATCTATTATGTAAATAAGTGTTATTTTAGTCACTAGTCTATAGTGATGATTATAGATACTTGTCTTTCTAATGCCAGCTGACTGCCATCAAACACTGACCAGTGCATTTCATCCTCAGTAGTCTACACTGTCTCTTTCAAGTTATCTTACACCCCAGTCAAACATTTTCTATGTATCTTTGGACAGATTTGCACTATCAAATTTACACCTTATATTATTTCCCAATGTCTTTTCATTTTGGGTCAGAAATGTTTTTCAGAGAACAAAATAAATGGCAGAGAACTGCTGTGAGAAAACGATGCATCAGAGAACACTCTCTGCTCAGTGTCTAGAAAAGTGCTATTTGGCTGAAAGCATTTACAGCACTGTGTTCCAACGCTCACTGGCCAAACCTTTAACCTCCCAGCTCTCCTGGGCTGTGAATGTGTGACAACATTCAACACGTGCATGGGGAAGTGTGCATGTGTGTATATACAAATATAAGTTAACTGTATACCATTATATATGTATGTCTATGTGTCTAAAATAATGTTTTCATTCATTTATTGTATAGAAAAATAACAAATCAGAGGTATATGAATTGAAGTTAATCTTGTTATGTGTATAATACCCAACAAGTTTGTAGAACCCAAAGGAATTGAAATGGTAAGAAAATAGCATGTCTCTTTCTCTCCTTCTGTTTTCAAATATAGTTTTTTATGTGCTAATTACCTACTGGCGGATTATATTTCCCTTCTATTTTCTTTTGATCATGTGAATTGAGAAGGCAATTTATAGAAATATATTGATATTAACAGAATCCCATTACAACAAAATAATGTGTGTGACCACATGAGATTGCTTTTAAAGAATTTTATTCCCATTGTTGTCAAACTCACCTTTGTAATCAGCTTCAAGTTGTAAAAACAGATTTAGAAAACTCAATCAATAACATGCATTATAGAAATTACCTATTTGTGTCATAACAATAAAGTACATTTCTGTTTCAATTAATTTCAGGAGAAATAAAAGTGGTTTGATTATAAGCAAAATTTACTGGAAGGAGAACTTCTCAAATAAGTATACAAAAGGATACTCTGCTGAAAAGATTGGGTATGCTTTTTGTTTGCTCATGTTAAACTCTGATGAAGACATGTCTTTCTATATTAGTCCAAAATTCCACTCTCAAATATTTACCTTCACATGCATACCCTTAATCTTCTAAGCAACATAGAATTATTTGCTTCCCATTATGCTTTTCTTTCACCTTTTAGCTAACTGAACAGTTCTTTCTTGTGGGAAACCCTTTCATCACCAATACAAATTTAAGCAGATGAGCTAGTCTTATATTATCAATGAGTCCCATCTCCCCAGGCACATTGATGTTAAGAGTTGCAGGCATGCTAAGACATCAGAGCCCTGGACTTCTGCTTGAACAGCTGAGTAAGAGACTCTTTTCAATAGAAGTGGCAGTGTGAGGATTACGGAAGCCTAGAGCTACTATCAACCTGGTACCTTTGACAAAACATGGGAGGAGACTGCTTGAGAATGAAGCTAACTCAGAAAAATGAAAGAATTGTCCTCATAATGTTGTTTGAAGCCCAGGACTCAGTGGTGCCTAAGTAAGATTTATTCCCTGGACAGTCTACCCACCACCCACAAACAATTACATGAGATTATAGATTCTTCATACTGTTCATGGGGTTAATGATAGGATATCAAAAGAGGAACTCCCCAGGTCATTAGGTGCCCAATATGCTACTGGAGATCAGTGGAGCAATAAGTCCAGAAAGAATGAAGGGATGGAGCCAAAGCGAAAACAATACCCAGTTGTGCATGTGACNATAGATTCTTCTGGTTTCTTGAGTGTGTTTTTATCCCTTGCAACTGAAAGACTGTAACACACACACACACACTTAGCAACGGACATGTTGAACCTACAGAATGGCATATCTTTGAAGTGTTAGAAGTGAACTTGTGCACTGGGATGACCCAGAGGGATGGTATAGGGAGGGAGGAGGGAGAGGGGTTCAGGATTGGGAACACGTGTACACCCGTGGCAGATTCATGCTGATGTATGGCAAAACCAACACAATGTTGTAAAGTAATTAGCCTCCAATTAAAATAAATAAATTTAAATTAAAAAAATAAAAAAAATAGAAGTGAACTTTGAAAAGGAGGGAAATGTTCTTGAATCTTAGCCTCATACTATGAAGGGATATCTTGGGAGAAAAAATTAACATGATTCATTAATAATCTAACATGGTGTTTCCTGGAATAAAAATATCCTTTTCAGTTATATCCCAATCCCTGATTGTGATGCTCAAGAAGGCTCCAAACTAGTTGTCTAACCCCAGATTTTCCTTGTTGACTGAAGTCCACTCTATAGCTGACTTCACCAGACTACATTGCTTCTTATCACTAAATGGCAAATGAATGGCAAAGAATCATTGTGTGTATTGGGTTGGCTAAAAGGTTTATTTGGGTTTCTTATGACATCTTATGGAAAACTTGAATGAACTTTTTGGCCAACCCAATAGTTTCTTCCCAATTCTGAAGCTGATATGAAATTAGTTGTTTGTCATTCCCAGAGTTGTGAATATCTTTGTATGTCACCTCACTAAAAGAGCACTGATTTCTGAGCTCCTTGTTGACCACATACTGGCAGTTAGGTATGAGATTCAGGCTGACCGTAGGAAATGGCAGGAGGGAGACAGGGGCTTCGTCTCAACCTGACCTTTAGCAGATATGTGCTTATTTGGAGGACTTATTTGGAGGACTTCCCTGGTGGCTCAGACGGTAAAGCGTCTGTCTACATGCGGGAGACCTGGATTTGATCCCTGTGTCGGGAAGATCCCCTGGAGAAGGAAATGGCAATCCACTCCAGTACTATTGCCTGCAAAATCCCATGGACAGAGGAGCCTGGTAGGCTACAGTCCAAGGGGTTGCAAAGAGTCGGACACAACTGAGTGACTTCACTTTCCTTTCTCTTATTTAAGTAAAAGGTGATTTGCTAGTTTTTGCTTTCAGAAAATCCAAAATAAAAATGTAACCCTCACTGTTCGGTTCAGTTGCTCAGTTGTGTCTGACTCTTTCTGACCCCATGAACTGCAGCATGCCAGGCCTCCCTGTCCATCACCAACTCCCGGAGTTCACCCAAACCCATAGCCATTGAGTCGGTGATGCCATCCAACCATCTCATCCTCCACCATCCCCTTCTCCTCCTGCCCTCAATCTTTCCTGGCATCAGGGTCTTTTCAAATGAGTCAGCTCTTCGCATCATGTGGCCAAAGTATTGGAGTTTCAGCTTCAACATCAGTCCTTCCAATGAACACCCAGGACTAATCTCCTTAAAAAAAGAGCTTAGATTCTAAAACCGTTTAATATGTTAGTTGTATGGCAGAAAATAGAAAAAAGAAAGAACTCTTGTATAAACTTTAAACCAAAAAGCTATTCCTAAAGCTATTCCTTCACGTTGCACTTTTCTTAACAACTTCACTCATAACCATCAGCCCTTACTGTTTCGGTGCTTGCCTAGAACACTTCCAAATTCCAGTACATGCCTTCTTTGCTGAGGGCTTTCTCTGTCTGGTGGAATTTGTTCTGCTTGTGCTCATGAAAGTAGTTCTGGGGAATTAATGTCCCCATGTCCAGCAGTTCTCCACCAGCGACTTGACAGGAGTTGGTGTATTAACACTTCATTTTCCTTATTCTTTAGGTGCAAAGAATCTCAGATACACCACTTTTTGTAGTTCCTCAGGAAGATTAACTTACAGTTGCCCATAGTGGTCTCTTAGTTGCTAATGCACCTTTGCTGTCTCCTATCTAAATCTGCTACTTCTCTACTTTTGTAAATCTCCTTAAAAAAAGAGCTTAGATTCTAAAACCGTTTAATATGTTAGTTGTATGGCAGAAAATAGAAAAAAGAAAGAACTCTTGTATAAACTTTAAACCAAAAAGCTATTCCTAAAGCTATTCCTTCACGTTGCACTTTTCTTAACAACTTCACTCATAACCATCAGCCCTTACTGTTTCGGTGCTTGCCTAGAACACTTCCAAATTCCAGTACATGCCTTCTTTGCTGAGGGCTTTCTCTGTCTGGTGGAATTTGTTCTGCTTGTGCTCATGAAAGTAGTTCTGGGGAATTAATGTCCCCATGTCCAGCAGTTCTCCACCAGCGACTTGACAGGAGTTGGTGTATTAACACTTCATTTTCCTTATTCTTTAGGTGCAAAGAATCTCAGATACACCACTTTTTGTAGTTCCTCAGGAAGATTAACTTACAGTTGCCCATAGTGGTCTCTTAGTTGCTAATGCACCTTTGCTGTCTCCTATCTAAATCTGCTACTTCTCTACTTTTGTTTTCTGGAATTACCTCCTAGCCAACTAGCCAAGCTCAAATCCTTGCTGTCTCTTTGCTTATTTGGAATCTTAAACCAAGACATCTACAATGTTATCTTAGGCATCATACCACTTATGACAGGTTAAAGTGCCAAATTTAATGTGATTATTTTTTTAAAAAAATGTGATTATATACTTTTTTATCTACTCATATTTCTTTAAGGTGCATCTATAAGTGGATTTTTGAAAGTTCATCCTGGTTAGGATTCACTGTGATTCATAAATATGAGATACCAAGATTTTCTTCAACTCCAGAAAATTTGCAGGTGCTATGTCTTCGTTTATCTTTTTTCTACTTTTTGTATTCACTCTTTCTTGTTAATTAGAAACATGTTGGTCTTTTGATCTTCCATGCTTCCTAAGATTGCTTTCATTTTATTTTATTTCTTTAACTCCCCCTGTTTTCTACAGAGTAATTTATTCATCTCATTTCAAGTTAGCACCTTTTCCATCAGCTATATCTAATCTGCCATTTCACTATTTGAATGCTTTTTTCTCATGATAATGTTTCATTTCTATATGCTATTTTGATCTATTTTATATATTGTTGTGATTATTTTTACAGAATCTTGTTTCTTGCTTGTGTTTTCAACTCCATATTTCAAGACATTTAAACATAATTATACTTAAATCCTATACTTTCATTAACTGATAATTCTATGCCTAATTTTACTCTTGGTTGTCTATGTTGATTCTTATATCTCATGGCTATTTTATGCTATTAGGGGCTGAGACTTACTTTTCACAAGAGTATTTTTTCTCTGAGAACCCCGTGCAACTTGGACTGTGAGTGTTTTGCTCCAGAAAGCATTCACATTTACCTTTTTCAGCACTGGAGAATTAATTTATTGGCTTTAGACGTCCTTGGCCTCTCTTATAGCAAAATCTCAGCTAATTCTCTTAATCAAAGCCGTGGCAAACCATACACATTGGTGATCTGCATCAACAAACACTCTCATAAAAATCATAGCATCAGCTCCTACTTTTCATGACTATCACCTGCTTTCTTTTACTTTAAAGTTTCTCGAGAATTTTTCTTATTCCCCTGTTAATTAAAGTATATATTTTAAAGTATTCTATTGTATTTCTAAATGTTTTGAAGCTGAAGGGTTTTCATATTATCTATTAGGTTGAGCCATATAAAATTTCATTTTTTTTTGTCATTCTAAAACATTTCATTATCATTAATTTCATTTGGTTCAGGCTAATAGTTACCTTTATTAGTGAAAATGAATTCCCCTCTAATGTTTCCTTTGGTTAAATAAAGGTCCTTTACTGGGAATAGCAGTTAGCTTTCAGTGATTCTGTCAACTGACTACCAGATATCTGGATAGAATATATGGACTATTTCCAAACTAAGACTACTTCAGAGGCCCATTTTTTAAGTTAAAAAATATCACAGTCAAATCTTAAAGGTTGAGTGATGCAACTTAGATTGGGGCAATAAGTACCAAAATCATTCCTTGGGTGCATTTGGGTATTTTTACAGCATTTAGGCATTATGATTAAAAAATATATATATATATGTATATATAAAAATCATTAATGTATTTCATCAGTAAGTAAAGAAAATAGTGCTCTGAAGAAATAAACAGTTGGTAAACTAGACATATGCATCATAGTTTTCTTAAGAAATTTTTACATTTGTATCCTTGATTTTTAAAATAGACACGTTGGCCAAAAAGTGATAGATTCTGGCTTCTCCAGACATACTAAATTTATCATTGAAATAAATCACTGAGAAAGCTATTTGAAATCTCAAGAATGGTCTTTAACAACATTTTTAGTGTCACGAATAAGTGTTTTTTGTTTTCTGATCTCATTTCAAAATCATTATATCTTTCTATAGTCTGGGTTTAGCAGGATAGAAAAGCAATGTCATGACTTGTTAGCTATTTCTTCAGAGGGCTTCCCTGGTGGCTCAGACGGTAAAGCGTCTGCCTGCAATGCAGGAGACCTGGATTCGATCCCTGGGTTGGGAAGATCCCCTAGAGAAGGAAATGGAAACCCACTCCAGTACTCTTGTCTGGAAAATTCCATGGATGAAGAAGCCTGGTAGGCTACAGTCCATGGGATGGCAAAGAGTCGGACACGACTGAGCAACTTCACTGGTTCACAGAGAGCACACTAAAAACATACAAACACCATGACTATAATTTGATCATACCTCCAGTTTTCTATGTTTTATTCAACAGTGGATTAAGATCAGCAGGGATTTCTTTAGAGTCATAAATATCTAGAGAATACAGTGGTGCATATTGGCACTGCAATATTGCTACCTCCATTCAGTTCACCAAATAGCCTTTAATTAAATGAGAAGCCTCTTCTCCTGTATCATGGTTTTTCAACAAAAAATAAAACATGTTGAACATGTCCTTCTCTTATGTAGTGGCCAAATGCACTTTACATATCAGCATTCTTTCCACAGGTAAAAAGAATGACGGTGGCATGTAGAGCTAAGCCCTTGTGGTTCTTATGATTACAAAACACATCTAAGCACAACCATCAGAGAACTTTGGTTGGGGAGAAGCAAGTATATTATTCACAAGCCTTGAAGGGTATATGACACAGAGAAGCCACACAGTGGGGTCATGGGTAGAGAAAGACAGTGGGATGTGACTTCTCTCTTTAATGGAGTCTGAGCGTGGGATGCCTAGGGTTTCATTAGTTCATTCTTTCTTGCTGTGTTGTTGTTTTACTAGTTGTTTTACTAGTTGGATGGTGACAATTCCTCCACAGGCATACGTGAGATATTATGCAAATACACATCATATCAGTTGATAAGTATATATTTTTCTGTAATCTGTTCTGCTTTTCCTCACAAAAGCATATCTACTATTTACTGATTTGTGAAACTCTTTAAAAATGTCATGATTTATATATGCCACTGACAAGTGCTCAGTTGTGTCTG
Source organism: Cephalophus harveyi (assembly GCA_006410635.1). Lineage (NCBI taxonomy): Eukaryota > Metazoa > Chordata > Mammalia > Artiodactyla > Bovidae > Cephalophus > Cephalophus harveyi. The sequence continues at coordinate 148,071 of SJYT01077530.1, forward strand.
ACTCTTCACAACCCCATGGACTATAGACCGCCAGGCTCCTCTGTCCACGGGATTTTTCCAGGCAAGAATACTGGAGTGGGTTGCCATTTCCTTCTCCATAATTCATTTATGTGCTGTGCTGTGCTTACTGTCTCAGTCATGTCCGACTCTTTGTGACCCCATGGACTGTAGCCCATCAGGCTTCTCTGTCCATGGTGATTCTCCCAGGCGAGAATACTGGAGTGGGTGGCCATGCCCTCTTCCAGAGGATCTTCCCAACCCAGGAATCTCTACCAGCTGATAGAGAATCTGCCTACAATGCAGGAGTTACAGGAGATGCAAACTGGATCCCTCAGTCAGAAAGATCCCCTGGAGGAGGGCATCCTCCCAGTCCAGTATTCTTGTCTGGAGAATCTCATAGACAGAGAAGCTTGGTGGGCTCCAGTCCATAAGGTTGCAGAGTTGGACATGACTGAAGTGATTTAGCATGCATGCACACACACACACACACACACACATACACACATACATATATATATACATATATATTATGCTAAAACTTGAAATGCTAAACTTTGAGAGTTGAGTTTTGCTTCCTTTTCTCCTATTTGAAATAATTAATTTCACACAGAAAATCATTATTTTCACCCCATATGCATTAAATTCAGTTGCTTTCCATAGAGGTCACTATGCTTTGTTTNATATATATATACATATATATTATACTAAAACCTGAAATGCTAAACTTTGAGAGTTGAGTTTTGCTTCCTTTTCTCCTATTTGAAATAATTAATTTCACACAGAAAATCATTATTTTCACCCCCCATATGCATTAAATTCAGTTGCTTTCCATAGAGGTCACTATGCTTTGTTTCTAATTGGCATATGAACTACGAAGCCTCCATGCAATTTTTGCCAGAATTTCAAAACAGTTTAGGCAATGCCGCTCAGTATAGATGGTTACCACAGTTTAACAAATCTAAGATGATTGTCTTTGAAATTCCTATTTGCATTTTTCTTCTCAGCTTCCTTTATGAAATCATTACATGCTCAGAAGTTTTGTTCTAAGAAAAAACAAATTCACATTCAATATTTTAATGCAAGTCCTAGTCAATGATTCTATTCATGACTTTACTGTGTCATAGTATTTATGGTTTCATTTTATTACTACCTTCAAGCTTTAGTGAGTGACTTTTAAGTGACTTTAAGCTATTGATCCTTTTCTGTGAATTGGGGATACAATAAAGCAATTTCCCAGTTACAATAAAAATGCAAATTGAATAAATTTAATTGATAAAATGCAGTTTATATGAAAATATCTTAGTCAAGACAAATTACTGCCTGTTAAATGAATATTAGTCTAGACCAACTGTCCAGCATAATACTTAGAGTCCATTATTAAAAACTTAGTTATTATAGATGTAACAGAATTTCTCTGAAAAATAGTTAACCTCCAATTTCAAATATATGAAATATATACAAACAAAAAGTTTTAGCTTTTTATATTCATAGAAAATTATCAAATCTCCACTGGACAACTGATAGTCAGCCTCCCTTTAATATGATTCTGGCCATTCTATAAAGGGGAGACATAAGCTTCATAAGCAAAAAGTAAGCCAGAAATTATTGCAAAGATTCAATTGATAAACAGCCATGCATGAAGAAAGGCTAAGGAAATGGTAATGGTGAGCAGAAAGAGGAAATAATATTTAGGGCCATTTTGGTATAAAATCTGTAGTTTCCATTTTCTCCCTATTGTTCTTCTTTACTATTTTGTCTCAGTCCCAGTTTACTGATGATGATGTTATAGGCTGGAAATGCTGGCAAGTACTCACCTAAGCCTCCAGGCTCCACAGACATTTCCCCATCTAGAGCTAAGCCCTTGTGGTTCTTATGATTACAAAACACATCTAAGCACAACCATCAGAGAACTTTGATTGGGGGGAAGCAAGTATATTATTCACAAGCCTTGAAGGGTATATGACACAGAGAAGCCACACAGTGGGGTCATGGGTAGAGAAAGAGTGGGGATGTGGCTTCTCTCTTTAATGGAGTCTGAGCGTGGGATGCCTAGGGTTTCATTAGTTCATTCTTTCTTGCTGTGTTGTTGTTTTACTAGCTGAGTTGTGTCTGACTCTGTGGCAACATCCTAGGGACTGTAGCCTGCCAGCTTCTCTGTCCACAGGATTTCCCAGGCAAGAATACTGGAGTGGGTTGCCATTTCCCCTCCAGGGGATCTTCCCAAACCAGGGATTGAACCCACATCTCCTGCATTTCAGGTGGATTCTTTACTGCTGAGCCACCAGGGAAGACCTCACTTGCTCTTTATTGGTGAGTTTAAAACATAAGAACAGTAATTAGGGTTAGGGCAAAGGAAGGGGAAAGTAGGGTCATTCAAATGGTCAGTTATCTAGGTAATGCAGGGCTTTATAAAAGGTAAGTTTCATGGGTGGGACAGCCTTTTTTCTTATCTAGTTATTTTATTAGTAGCTGTGTCATGCAACTGACAATATCTTTGAAAAAGATATCTTTGAAATTGATGTCTCAAGATTCAAAAGCTTAATGTCTAATACTTACACTACATTTACCCACTCCAATTAGGCATCTATAGCCATCACTCAGTTGAAACAGGAAAGAAGCATATCACCTCTATGTTATCTGATACAATAATGAAGATCTGTTCCCACCTCGTTTACTTGACAGCATTGGACTCACAGAAAACACTGTTCTCTTAAAAAAAAAAAAAAAAAGGTATAAAAGGCCTTTCTGGACAATAGAGGATGGGCCAGTCGCTGGACTGGTTTCCCCCGTGTCTTCTCTTTACTCTAATTTCTGGCTGAATTCCCATCTGGAGCAGGAGGCTCACCATGTCTACTTACTTGCCTCAGCTTTTAAGTTCTGTGAGAGAGAGAGAGCCCAAGGTGGGGCACTCTCCGATATTCAAACGGGTGCTGGTGGCCCAATGTAGATGGTGCAAATCTCTTGTCCTGAGATTTTATTGGTTTTCCCTGTAAACCAAGTTATTCAGCCTCATTTCTCCACTTAATTTTCCTACTACACTATTTCTTCCTAATCTAATCTTATATTTCTAATTAAGTAAATAAATAAGTTTTTCCTCGCCTACGCCATTCACGCTTCGAATTACACTGGATCCACTAGGGCTAGACCCCGGCACTCTTTAGTTCTTTGTTTTCTGCCATAAGGGTGTGATCATCTGCATATCTGAGGTTTATGAAATTTCTCCAGGCAAACTTGATTTCAGCTTGTGCTTCATCCAGCCCAGCGTTTCTCATGATGTACTCTGCATGTAAGTTAAATAAGCAGGGTGACAATATGCAGCCTTGAGATATTCCTTTCCCTCTTTGGAAGCAGTCTGTTTTTCCATGTCCAGTTCTAATTGCTGCTTCCTGACCTGCATACAGATTTCTCAAGTGACATGTCAGGTGGTCTGGTATTCTGAACTTTTGAAGAGTTTTTCAGAGTTTCCTGTGATCCACGCAGTCAAAGGCTTTGGTATAGTCTTTAAAGCAGAAATAGATGTTTTTCTGGAACTCTGTTGCTTTTCAATGATCGAAGGGATGTTGGCAATTTGATCTCTGGTTCCTCTGCCTTTCCTAAAACCAGCTTGAACATCAGGAAGTTCACGGTTCACATCTCGCTGATGCCTGGGTTGGAGAAATTGAGCATTACTTTACTAGCATGTGTGATGAGTGCAATTGTGCAGTAGTTTGAGCATTCTTTGGCAATGCCTTTCTTGGGAATGGAATGAAAACTGATCTTTTCCAGTCCTGTGGCCACTGCTGTGTTTTCCAAATGTTCTGGCATAATGGGTGCAGCCCTTTCACAGCATCATCTTAGGATTTGAAAAGCTCAACTGGAATTCCATCCCCTCCACTAGCTTTGTTTGTAGTGATGCTTCCTAAGGCCCACTTGACTTTGCATCATAGAATGTCAGGATCTAGGTGATTGATCACACAATCACGATTATCTATGTCATGAAGATCTTTTTTGCACAGTTCTTCTGTGTATTCTTGCCACCTCTTCTTAATATCTTCTGGTTCTGTTAATTAGGTCCATACCATTTCTGTCCTTTATTGTGACCATCTTTGCATGAAATATTCCCTTGGTATCTCTATTTTTTTGACGAGAACCCTAGACTTTCCCATTCTAGTGTTTTCCTCTATTTCTTTTCAATGATCACTGAGGAAGGTTTTCTTATCTCATCTCTCCTTGCTATTTTTTGGAACTTTGCACTTAACTCTGGATTAAGTGGGTATGTGTTTCCTTGTTTCCTTTTCCTTTCACTTCTCTTCTATTCACAGCTATTTGTAAGGCTTTCTCAGCCATTTTGCCTTTTTGCATTTCTTTTTCTTGGGGATGGTCTTGATTCCTGCCTCCAGTACAATGTCATAAATCTCTGTCCATAGTTCTTCAGGCACCTTGTCTATCAGATATAATCCTTTGAATATATTTGTAACTTCCACTGTATAGCTGTAGGGGATTTGATTTAGGTCATACATGAATGGTCTAGTGATCAGTTATTTCATTTGCTATTATTTTTCCCATTCTGAGGTCTGTCTTTTTACTTTGTTTATAGTTTCCATTGCTGTTCAGAAGGTTTAAGGTTTATTAGGACACAAAGGAACATTTCATGCAAAGATGGGCTCAATAAAGGACAGAAATGATATGGACCTAACAGAAGCAGAAGATATTAAGAAGAGGTGGCTAGAGTACACAGAAGAACTGTACAAAAATGTTTTTCATGATGCAGATAGTGACGATGGTGTGATCAGTCACCTAGAGCCAGATATCCTGGAATGTGAAGTCAAGTGGGCCTTAGAAAATATCACTATGAACAAAGCTAGTGGAGGGGATGGAATTCCAGTTGAGCTATTTCAAATCCTAAGATGATGCTGTGAAAGGGCTGCACCCATTATGCCAGAACATTTGGAAAACACAGCAGTGGCCACAGGACTGGAAAAGATCAGTTTTCATTCCATTCCCAAGAAAGGCATTGCCAAAGAATGCTCAAACTACTGCACAATTGCACTCATCACACATGCTAGTAAAGTAATACTCAAAATTCTCCAACCCAGGCATCAGCAAGACGTGAACCGTGAAATTCCTGATGTTCAACCTGGTTTTAGGAAAGGCAGAGGAACCAGAGATCAAATTGCCAACATCCCTTCGATTATTGAAAAGCAACAGAGTTCCAGAAAAACATCTATTTCTGCTTTATTGACTATGCCAAAACCTTTGATGGTGTGGATCACAATAAACTGTGGAAAATTCTGAAAGAGATGGGAATACCAGACCACCTGACCTGCCACTTGAGAAACCTGCATGCAGTTCAGGAAGCAACAGTTAGAACTAGACATGGAACAACAGACTGGTTCCAAATAGGAAAAGGAGTACGTCAAGACTGTATATTGTCACCCTGCTTATTTAACTTCTATGCAGAGTACATCCTGAGAAACGCTGGGCTGAAAGAAACACAAAGCTGGAGAAATATCAATGCCGGGAGAAATATCAATAACCTCAGATATGCAGATGACACCACCCCATTTCAGAAAATGAAGAAGAATTAAATAGCCTCTTGATGAAAGTGAAAGTGGAGAGTGAAGAAGTTGGCTTAAAGCTAAGCATTCAGAAAACTAAGATCATGGCATGTGGTCCCATCACTTCATGGGAAATAGATGGGGAAACAGTGGAAACTGTGGCTGACTTCATTTTTGGGGGCTCCAAAATCACTGCAGAGGATGATTGCAGCTGTGAAATTAAAAGGTGCTGATTCCTTGAAAGAAAATTATGACCAATCTAGACAGCATTTTAGTAAGCAGAGGCATTACTTTTTCAACAAAGGTCCATCTGGTCAAGGCTATGGTTTTTCTGGTAGTCATGTATGGACGTGAGAATTGGACTTTAGATAAAGCTGAGAACCAAAGAATTGATGCTTTTGAACTGTGGTACTGGAGAAGACTCTTGAGAGTCCCTTGGACTGCAAGGGGATCCAACCTGTCCATCCTAAAGGAGATCAAGACTCTGTGGCAACATCCTAGGGACTGTAGCCTGCCAGCTTCTCTGTCCACAGGATTTCCCAGGCAAGAATACTGGAGTGGGTTGCCATTTCCCCTCCAGGGGATCTTCCCAAACCAGGGATTGAACCCACATCTCCTGCATTTCAGGTGGATTCTTTACTGCTGAGCCACCAGGGAAGACCTCACTTGCTCTTTATTGGTGAGTTTAAAACATAAGAACAGTAATTAGGGTTAGGGCAAAGGAAGGGGAAAGTAGGGTCATTCAAATGGTCAGTTATCTAGGTAATGCAGGGCTTTATAAAAGGTAAGTTTCATGGGTGGGACAGCCTTTTTTCTTATCTAGTTATTTTATTAGTAGCTGTGTCATGCAACTGACAATATCTTTGAAAAAGATATCTTTGAAATTGATGTCTCAAGATTCAAAAGCTTAATGTCTAATACTTACACTACATTTACCCACTCCAATTAGGCGTCTATAGCCATCACTCAGTTGAAACAGGAAAGAAGCATATCACCTCTATGTTATCTGATACAATAATGAAGATCTGTTCCCACCTCGTTTACTTGACAGCATTGGACTCACAGAAAACACTGTTCTCTTGGCTTCCATGATACCACACTTTCCTCTTTCTTATGCCTGAATATTCCATTCAGCCTCAGATTTCATCAATTGCCTACTTGGCATCAACATTTTCATACCTAATAATCTAAAAGTTGAATTCAATTAATACCTACATCCTTTGCTTCCCTAGTCTCCTTCATCTCAGTGAAGTCACCATCACTGAGCCTATTGTGTATTCTTCTTCCTCATCTGTCATTAAAGCCTATGAACACTAACTCCAAAATACATCCCCCAAATCACCCCTACTGGTAAGCACTTTAAGCCAAGTCATCCGCAGCTATCAATTTGGCTGTTTCAATGCCTCCTGGCTTTTATGCATCACCAATTCGATGGACATGAGTTTGAGTAAGCTCTGGGAGTTGGTGATGGACAGGGAAGACTGGAGTGCTGCAGTCCATGGGGTTGCAGGAGTAGGATACAATTGAGCGACTGAACTGAGTCCAGTCCCTATGTAAGAACCCAGAGTCATCTTCTCCAAGTGTAAATAAGCTCATGACACTTCTTTGTCTACAATCCTTCTAATAAAGAACAAAACGATGTTATGTGACTTCAACCCTGTTCACATCCCAAACCTCTTTGACACTCTACTCTTGGGCTTTAGACATATGATCTCTCGCCTTCTACTCCTACAATGCAGCATCTGGTCCCAAACGAAGGACTTTGTACTTTGTATTCTCTCCCTGGAATATTCTTCATTTTTGGTCCCCATGTCTGCCTCCTTTGAATCATTTGAATCTTAGCTGCTGCTGCTGCTGCTGCTGCTGCTAAGTCGCTTCAGTCGTGTCCGACTCTGTGCGACCCCATAGACAGTAGCCCACCAGGCTCCCCCGTCCCTGGGATTCTCCAGGCAAGAACACTGGAGTGGGTTGCCATTTCCTTCTCCAATGCATGAAAGTGAGAAGTGAAAGTGAAGTCGCTCAGTCGTGTCCGACTCAGCGACCCCATGGACTGCAGCCCACCAGGCTCCTCCGTCCATGGGATTTTCCAGGCAAGAGTACTGGAGTGGGGTGCCATTGCCTTCTCCGAATCTTAGCTGCAAAGTCATCTAATTAATGAAATGTTCCCTAATCATCTAAGTCATCATTTCAGCCACTCCCTAACATATTTACTTATCTCAGTTTCTTTGAAGTAGCTTTCATTATCCAAAATAAGCTTTTATATACTCATTTATTAGTTTATTGTCTGCTGTCTCCCCACTAGAATGAAAGTTCCATGAATCCAGAAACTTCTTCTTATTTGCCATTGTATCACTTTTTAAAAAAAAAAAAACTCAATAAACAGTCACATGAATGGATGGTAAATTAGTAAATGAGTAATTTGGTAGTCAAAACAATATGAGATACAGTGACTAACAGGAAGAATTAACAAGGACTGAATTTGAGAGACTAAGTGGTTAAGTAAACAATGAGGCCCAATGTGAATATAAAACTCAGAGTATGAAGTTTAAAAGAGCCAAAAAGGAGGTACCAAATATCAAAGTAGTGACTTTCAGTAGTTTGTATCTCATTGGAGAGAATGGGACCAAAAATACACAACTAGATTGATTTAAATAAATATGGTAGTTATCACTGATGTGGCTGACCTCACTAAGAAAAACAATAGAGGAGAATGACAAGATCTGAACGTCTAATAATGGTAGATGTTAATGATACTGGAGAGTACATTCTTCTCTGGTAGCAGAAAGAATTCAGAGACTTCAGAGATGAGATAGGGAGGTCAAGAAAGCAAAGGAAGGATTTATTTAAATGACAGTGTACTCTCAAGCAGAGAAGGCAATGGCAACCCACTCCAGTACTCTTGCCTGGAAAATCCCATGGATGGACAGCAGCCAGTCTTGGGTGAGTTGTTGCCCTGAGTTTCTTTTACAAGCGGGTTAAATGGGGTTAAAATGAATGGGCAGAATATTCACTGGAGAAGAAGAGGTTTGCGGGTCATATTCCCTGATTTTCATCCTATCTCCACTTCCCCGAGAAGAGAAGGGATTTTTGCCCATTGTTGTTGTTGTCCAACTCTTTGCAAACCCACGGACTGCAGCACACCAGGTCTCCCTGTCTCTCATCATCTCTCAGAGTTTGCCCAAGTTCAAGTTCATTCCATCAATGATGCCGTCCAGCCATCTCATCCTGATGCTCTCTTCTCCTTCTGCCCTCAATCTTTCCCACCATCAGGGACTTTTTCCAAGTCATCTGTTCACATCAGATGACCAAAATACTGAAGCTTAAGTTTAAGCATTCCAGTGAATATTCAGAGTTGATCTCCCTTAAGATTTACTAACTTGATCTCTTTGCTGTCCCAAGGGACTTTCAAGAGTCTTCTCCAGCACCAGTTTAAGGCATCAATTCTTTGGTGTTCTTCCTTATTTATGGTCCAGTTCTCACAATCATATGTGACCAGTGGGAAGATAATATCCTGGACTATACGGACCTTTGTTGGCAGAGTAATGTCTCTGCTTTTCAACACACTGTCTAGGTTTGTCATTGCTTTCCTGCCAAGAAGCAATCATCTTCTGATTTCATGGCTGCAGTCACCGTCCACTGTGATTTTGGAGACCAAGAAGAGGAAATCTGTCACACTTCCACCTTTTCCCCTTCTATTTACCATGAAGTAATAAGGTCCGTCTAGTCAAGGCTATGGTTTTTCCTGTGGTCATGTATGGATGTGAGAGTTGGACTGTGAAGAAGGCTGAGCGCCGAAGAATTGATGCTTTTGAACTGTGGTGTTGGAGAAGACTCTTGAGAGTCCCTTGGACTGCAAGGAGATCCAACCAGTCCATTCTGAAGGAGATCAACCCTGGGATTTCTTTGGAAGGATGATGCTAAAGCTGAAACTCCAGTACTTTGGCCACCTCATGCGAAGAGTTGACTCATTGGAAAAGACTCTGATGCTGGGAGGGATTGGGGGCAGGAGGGGAAGGGGACGACAGGATGAGATGGCTGGATGGCATCACTGACTCAATGGACGTGAGTCTGAGTGAACTCCAAGAGATGGTGATGAACAGGGAGGCCTGGCGTGCTGCGATTCATGGGGTCGCAAAAAGTCGGACACGACTGAGCGACTGAACTGAACTGAACTGAATGAGGCCAGATGCCATGATTTTAATTTTTTTTTAATATTCAGTTTTAAGCCAGCTCTTTCACTCTCTTCCTTCACCCTCATCAAGAGGCTCTTGAGTTCCTTCTTGCTTTCTGCCATTAGAATGGTATCATCCTTCTGTCTGAGGTTGTTGATGCTACTTCAGCCTATCTTGATTCCAGCTTGTAACTCCTCCAACCCGGCCTTTCTCATGGTGTGCTCAGCATATAGGTTAAACAAACAGGGTGACAGCAGATAGCCATGTTGTACTCTTTTCTCAGTCTTGAACCAATCAGTTGTTTCATACAGGATTCTAACTGTTACTTCTTGACCCGCATACAGGTTTCTCAAGAGACAGGTAAAATTATCTGGTATTCCCATCTCTCTAAGAGCTTTCCACAGTTTGTCATGATCCACAGAGTCAAAGGCTTTAGTATAGTCAATGATACAGAGATAGATGTTTCTCTGAAATCCCCTTGCTTTCTCTATAATCCAGCAAATATTGACAATTTGATCTTTAGTTCCTCTTCCTTTGCAAAATCTGACTTGAACATTTGGAGGTTCTTGTTTGGCATAATGATGAAGCCTAGCATTCAGGATTTTAAGCATGACCTTACTAGCATAGGAGATGAGTGCAACTGTCTGATGGTTAGCACATTCTTTAGTACTACTCTTCCTGGGAATTGGGATGAGGATTGACCTTTTCCAGTCCAGTGGCCACTGCTGGGTCTTCCAGATTTGCTGGAAGTGCAAAACCTTGATGTCATCATCCTTTGGGGATTTGAATAGTTCTGGAATTTCACCACATCCACTAGCATTATTAACTGCAGTGCTTAAGGCCTACTTGACTTCACACTCCAGAATGTCTGACTCTGGGTGACTAACCACACCAATGCAGTAAATCACCTCATCCCTGGTGGCTCAGAGGTTAAAGTGTCTACCTGGAATGCGGAAGACCCGGGTTCGATCCCTGGGTTGGGAAGATCCCCTGGAGAAGGAAATGGCAACCCACTCCAGCACTCTTGCCTGGAGAATCCCGTGGACGGAGGAGCCTGGTAGGCTACAGTCCACGGGGTCGCAAAGAGTTGGACACGACTGAGCGACTTCACTTTCAAGATCTTTTTTTACACAGTTCTTCTGTGTATTCTTTCCATCTCTTCTTAATCTCTTCAGTGTCTACTAGGTCTCTGCCACTTTTACCCTTTACTGTGCCCATCTTTGGATGGAATGATCCCTTGATGCTTTCAGTTTTCCTGAAGAGATATCTAGTCTTTCTCCTTTTGTTGTTTTCTTGTATTATTAAGCACTGTTCATTGAGGAAGCCTTTCTTGCCTCATTTTTAATCTTTTTTATCCATATTTAGTCTTAATTGGAAGTGTCATGGAGTCAGTTCATTATGGGAACTTCTTTTATGCAAGGCTAATTTTATTATAATGAGAGCATAATGAGCAAAAGTTGACAGTCAGATGCCAGAGAGCCCCATCTTTTCCCACCTTTCTTTGTCTGGCTCTAGGATATTCATCACCCCCCAAAATGTGTGGTTTCTTGTCAGTCTGGAGGTTCTTGCTTTTCTCTGTCTGCCCAAGGACCCCTGCTATTTACAAGATGTGTGGTTTCTTGCCACTTGGTCCATGCCCCCCTTCCCTGCTCATATCTAGCTACCTGCCTGCTATAACACAGAGTCAATAAAATGAGGTAGGAGAGTGTAGGTTAGAGGAGAAAGGCAAATTCAAATTTATATAATCCAAGGATGAGATGAGAAGAGTCTTTCTTTCTCAGGCAGCTAATAAGCCAACCAGCCACCATAACTGTTCAGTAAACCCTGAGTAGGATGAAAACTGAGGATTCTGAACTGGACTAAGATAGTGAGATCTGCATCCACTTAGTAAATTGTTGAAGAGTGAGAGAAAAGTGAAGTAGTGGAGACAATGAACGAGGGGTACTCTCCCAAAGTATGACACTAGAGTATAGAAAAATAAAGAAGAGCAATTAGAATGTCTTTTCAAGATAGAAAACTTGAGCACGTTTTTAAGTCAAGGAAAAATGGCCAGAGAAGTGGGAAGTTTAAAGATATAAACCAGATGCTACTAAGTGGTCAGACAAAATGGTTATGAATATGGTGATTGTAGAGTGACTGAGACCACATTCTGAAACCAGTGATGGTCTTTATCACCTAAACATCATGGAGGTAAAGTGGATAAATACACAGCACATATTATAGACTAGAGTTCTGTGAAGGTGATGTTAGAAAAGAACATTCCACAGGGCAGTGTGGTAAGATCACACTAGCAAACTCTCCCTGGCGACTTTACCACTTACACGATCATTGTGAACTCTTTCACTTGCACTGCAACTAGCTGTTTGTTCAGCCTGAACAGCCCGATCACCAGCATCCACTTTAAAAGGAAGGAAAAGATAGTGTAGCGGAGCAATTTACCACCCCAAAATAAGTCTCTTTTGGCATAAGGATTATTTTGGACTGAAGAAAGAGCAAACCCAGGGAAATTTTTTTATTTCTCCCTTAAGTGCCTGAAAGATTTAGATAGAGGACCTGAGGCAGGAAAAGAGCTATTATCAGAGATAACTGGGAAGAATATGAGCGAAGTGTAGTAGTGAGCTGGGGTGAACCTAGCAAGGCCTGTTTGTCCACCTTTCTCTTGGTGTCCCATGGTCTTTGCATGGCATGACAATTATTTATTTACCAAACATTTTGCTGTCCCCATCTTCCTATGAACTGTCTTCCTTCCTTTCAATGACCCAAAGTCCTACTCCCTTCTTCTTAGCCAAGGATTGCATATAAACCTCAATAACCTGTCAGAGGCTCTCATATTTTGGGGCCATAGTACCTAGTTTAATTAGGAGATGCAGGACACATGGGTTTGACCTATGGGTTGGGGTGATCCCCTGCAGTAGGAAATGGCAAGCCACTCCAGTATTTTTCCCTGGAAAATTCCATGGATGGAGGAACCTGGCAGGCTACAGCCCATGGGGTCACAAAGAGTTGGACAGGACAGAGGTACTGTGCAGAGCATACAATATTAGCGAATAGACGTTACAAAAAACAGACTATGGAGAGTATTTTTCATCCAGTTTTGCTCAAGCAACAATAGGATAGCACTGTGTCCAAGACAGCACCTGTGTCATGCTTATTGTACCTTCTTTTCTGCCCTAGTGTCCCAGTTTTGGATGATAAACATTATGAGCCATAATTACTCTATTAAAAATACATAATATTATATAACATTTTAACTATAACTTGTAGATGAGCTAAAATACAAGGTCACACTCTACAGTACCCAGTGATTCATAAATAATAAGAAATGGGTAGTAGAATTTTTCCAAGTTTGTAACTTGTCAAGAGAAGAATTAAGGAGTAGAATAATATCTATATGTATTCAGCAGTATGGTCCAGTCACTGTTATACCCCAATGGGTATAATCTCATTTACTCCTCACAGCTAGCTGAGGAAAGAGGTATTTTATAATTCCCACCTGAACTGGAAGACTGAAAAATTAACTAGCCTGACTAAGGTATGGAGAAGGCAATGGCAACCCACTCCAGTACTCTTGCCTGGAAAATCCCATGGATGGAGGAGCCTGGTAGGCTGCAGTCCGTGGGGTCGCTAAGAGTCGGGCACGACTAAGAGACTTCACTTTCACTTTTCACTTTCATGCATTGGAGAAGGAAATGGCAACCCACTCCAGTGTTCTTGCCTGGAGAATCCCAGGGACGGGGGAGCCTCGTGGGCTGCCATCTATGGGGTCGCACAGAGTTGGACATAACTGAAGCGACTTAGCAGCAGCAGCAGCAGACTAAGATATGTGCATGCTAAGACGTTTCAGTTGTGTCCAGCACTTTGTGACCCTATCTACCGTAGACTGCCAGGCTCCTCTGTCCATGGGATTCTCCAGGCAAGAAGACTGGAGTGGGTTGCTGTGCCTTTCTCCAGGGGATCTTCCCAACCCAGAGACTAAACCCATGTCTCTTAAGTCTCCTGCATTGGCGGGCTGGTTCTTTACCACTAGCCCTACTTGGGAAGCCTCAACCTGCCTAAAGTAAATGGTGGAACTTAAAACCAAAAGCAGACAGTTCGGTAGAATTTTAAGATGCCTGTGAGTTTGGAAGTAAAAACACTTGGATGTAGTTTAGAAGACAGATAACCAGTGGGAGACCCTGCACTGAGATGATCTGTGAAAGACAAGAGTGAGCCTAAGGGCAAAACAACTCCAGGGGATTTTCCCAACCCAGAGACTAAACCCATGTCTCTTAAGTCTCCTGCATTGGCGGGCTGGTTCTTTACCACTAGCCCTACTTGGGAAGCCTCAACCTGCCTAAAGTAAATGGTGGAACTTAAAATCAAAAGCAGACAATTCGGTAGAATTTTAAGATGCCTGTGAGTTTGGAAGTAAAAATACTTGGATGTAGTTTAGAAGACAGATGACCAGTGGGAGACCCTGCACTGAGATGATCTGTGAAAGACAAGAGTGAGCCTAAGGGCAAAACGTGTTCAGTTGAAGTAAGGGACTGACTGAGTGCAGGGGCAGATAAAGGGCTGTGAGCAGAGAAAGGGATTTCAAAGTTTGAGGCCATAAACATAAAGTGATGTTAAATATTGATAGACCTGGAAGTAACCATTCTTGTGAGTAGCTGAAAAACATTAGTAAAGCAGAAGAAAGTTTTAAAAGTTCACAAGTCAAGAATATGATGAACCAGTAAATTAATTGGAAAAATATTAAAAAGGGAATAATATAGAAGTAATAAGATCTCAAAGAATAATAAGACGTCCTCAAAGTGAAAAAGGACAAATGACCCTTTTATGAAATATACTTTAGGCAAAGCGTTTCTACCCTTGTTTTTAAAACACACACACACACACAGAATTATACTGAAATTCTTTTAATTCCAACACCAGGTATTGAAGAGGAAAATTCAGAAGTGAAAAATTGGGTGTTTAACACATTCACCTTTTATTGATAATATTACATAACTATGTATTCAATAATTATTTACCAATCAGAATGTCAAAATAATGGAAATTATTATCAATATAAAAATAGATCTATACTTCCATTCAGTTCAGTTCAGTTCAGTTGCTCAGTCAAGTCCGACTCTTTGCGACCCCATGAATCGCAGCACACCAGGCCTGCTTGTCCGTCACCAACTCTCAGAGTTCACCAAAACTCATTTCCATCGAGTCAGTGATGCCATCCAGCCATCTCATCCTCTGTCGTCCTCCTCCTGTCCCCAATCCCTCCCAGCATCAGAGTCTTTTCCAGTGAGTCAGCTCTTTGCATGAGGTGGCCAAAGTATTGGAGTTTCAGCTTGAGCATCAGTCCTTCCAAAGAACACCCAGGACTGATCTCCTTTAGAATGGATGGCTGGATCTCCTTGCAGTCCAAGGGACTCTCGAGAGTCTTCTCCAACACCACAGTTCAAAAGCATCGATTCTTCGGCGCTTAGCTTTCATTAGCTCAAGGCAAATTTCCCAAAATGGTCAAAGTACCCCAGAATCCATATGAAACACAAAACAAAGAGTAAATCTCCACTGACCTAATTATGTAATGAGAGAGAATTTTCCTTGCTTCTATTCAAAAGCCATTTATTTCTTTCAGATGTCCCTCGATAGAAACAGATTTCATAACTTAAAAAGGAAACTCTTTTAATCAACTGATATTGTTTATCCTTTTGTTAGTCCCAATAATTGCTACATTTTTAACACCAAAGGATCAGTACTGAGCCTGTCCTTAAAAGACTTTTTTTTTTTCCTCTCTCATATTTAAGCAGAAAGGATTATATTTATACAGAAGTTGAAATAGCTTTGAGTTAGGAGAGAAACAGTGATAAACTCGTGCCACTAATTATGTAACAGAAAGCCTCATGAGGAAGCAGCACTTTAGTACTTAGAGGGTTTTAAAAAGTAAATCTGACTATGTTCATTTCACCTCCCTTCAACACAAATAGGCGATATCATTATTTGTCAGTAGAAAATGGTTGTGGTGGGAAAAATACCACTGGCTATGAATCTACCTTGTCAACCTTTTCCATTAGGTTCATCAATGCATATTATATTAAAACACGATTTGTATCATTTAGCCTATTAAAATAAATTCCTTTTGTATTTAAAAAATTAAGGGCTATTTGGCCATATTTCAATACTCAAAACTAATTCTTACAATTCAGATTTATTAACCAAAGAATTGAAGTCAGTTACAAAGATTCTGAAAATAAACAGAAAACACTGAAAACTGAATGCTAAGATTCAGTAAATATCTTTGAGCAACCATATACATTCCTAGTCTTTCTGTCCTTAAATGTCTTAAATGTCTCTACTGCTAGTAGGAAATTTTCCTTATTTGCATTGAATTTTTTTCTCTAGACACAAAACTGCATGGAAACTGTCAGTTTGCTATAGTTGGGGGGATATCCTCAATAACATAGACATTTTTTAAAACTTTGCTTGAAGTTTCAAGATTGCTTTTTGGACAAGTCCAAAACACCTTTCACATCTTATACTGAAAGCTATATACAAAATGGTAGTGCATTTTCCCAACACCCTTCAGAGGTCACTAAATGCATTTTTCTTTTTTACTTTTAAACTGTGTCTACATTATGACAAGGCCATCCAATGACAAGTGAGAAATTCACCCAGAAAGGAAGTTTTCTCTGAACCCTTCTGAACAAATTCTTTGGAAAATTTTCCTATCTAACTTCAGGGAGATATTTGATCTAATCCTGGCAGTAAGAATTCCTCTTAATCTATAGTGATTAATCTTAAAAGTATAGAGACGAGAGAGAGAGAATCTGGGAGAAAATGCTCAGAGAATCTTTTTTATTCATTTCATGGTACCTTTCTTTCATTCCATAGCACTAGTCAATATCCAAGTCCAGTTACGACTCAGGGAAACCTTAAAAAAATACAGTCTAAATTAATCCCTTTAACATTAAATATTCTATTCTTTACACTCCAATCTGCTTGCATTCATATCCCTTTCTATCAACATGAACATAAGTATCCCAACATCTCTGTTAGTACAGAAACAAAAAAAAATTCTTGATGTACATTTCCCTGAGATCTTTGAAATATTTCAGGGTTATGTACAATATATTTCTGATGATCAACACATCAAATACTTCAAATTACTAAACAGTTTTACATACCACAGAAGGAACAGTTACCTTCATATCTGCATTAAATTGTCCCTTATTCACAGTGGATATAATCAGTCCCAGATAAGATTATCTCCATTGTTTGAAACAACAGTAGCACAGTTCATCTGGTAAGCTTTGGAATTAGACTGCCCAGGTTGGGGGGAATAAGATAATATCCATATGTCCTTAGGCAGGTTGGCTAACTCCTACTTATTTTTCTGTTTCTTTATCCAGTTATTTTAGATAATAATAGAATCTATCCTATAAAGTTAATGGTAAGGACTAAATTTTAGAAAATGTTGTGCCTGGTTTTCTTATTAGAACCAAGTTCTAACAGAAAATCAGAGCTCAGATTTAAGAAGCATTACATAATTTTTGTTGATGACGTCATTGTTTTGTTCTAATTATTTTTTACCATCTTTGGGATAAGCATATTTTATCATGAAACCACTTAACAAAGCTAAGTTATTGTGTAAATATAGAGCTTGTTTACACTCAAGAAAAGATCATATTCAAAAGCATGTTTCATATCTAAAATCATTCTGGTTCTTTCTAAATAGGAGATTCACAAAAGTTAACAATTAAGCTCTGTTAATTTAAGTAGGCTTATCACTAGGTAGGATGGTTACAGAAAAGTAGAAGTATAAGCTACTTCTGTAGGTCTTCTGTGCCATTTAAAAGCTCTGTACAAAACCAGTCCCTAAAGGTCAGAGTTGTGTTGCGGCCACAGAGTTACCTTTGTACGTAGTCTCATTAATTTCAATCATTTTGAAATATTCTCTTTGCTATAACATCAGAGTCTCAATCTAAAGAAATGATACTCAATGAGTAAAGATATTCAGTTCCCAGTGCTACAGGCTGACATTCAATTTGTTATAGCCAATAATATAAACAGTGTTCACTAACCTATTGAATCATCTCATTATAATGGACAGAAGTCTAAGATGGCCTACATGAACTCTGTTCTTTAGTGTTGCCCTCTGAATAATAGCCCTCTTGAGAGTGGGTAAGACTGGTAACCTGCTCCTAACAGAATATGGCTAAAGTTTCATGATTAGGGAATTATATATTTTGAGTTTTATTGAGGTATAATTAGCAAATAAAATTTTAAAATATTTAAAGTGTACATCATGATTATTTGATATGTGTATATATTTGAAATGATTAGCCTCATCCAGTTAATTATCACATCCATCACCTTACATATTTACCTTTTGTGTGTGTGAGGACATTTAAGGACATAATTTGGTATTCTCTTAGCAAATTTTAATTATACTGTACAGTGCTGTCAACTACAGACACCGTGTTATACATTAGATCCTCAGACCTTATTCATCTGATAGCTGAAATTTTGTACCTTTTAACCAATCTCTTCCTATTTCTAACACCCCCAGCCCCCTGGTGATCACTTTTTTATTCTCTATTTCTATGAGTTTGACATTTTTTTTTTCTTTGTAGATTCCACATTTAGTAACACCACGAATTATTTGGTTTCCTCTCTCTGGCTTCTTTCATTTATTTTAATGCCCTAATGTTATGATATGCTTATAAGCCTCTGACTTGCTAGTATACACAAATGAGACTGTCCTGCTGGCCTTGAGGAATTAAGCTGCTGTGATGCAAACTGCCCATGAAGAGGGTCATGTAAGCAAGGGAATGCACGTGACCTGTAGAACCTGAGAGCAGCCTCCAAGGACACGCAGCAAGAAACCATGGCCCTCAGTTACAGGGCAAAGAAATGAATTCTACCAACATCCTGAATGAGTTTGGAAATGAATTCACCCTGGTGAGACCCCACATGAGAATACAGCCCTGGCTAATACATAATTGTAAGCCATGTGAGACTGAACAGAGAATGCTTATAAGCCTCTGACTTGCTAGTATACACAAATGAGACTGTCCTGCTGGCCTTGAGGAATTAAGCTGCTGTGATGCGAACTGTCCATGAAGAGGGTCATGTAAGCAAGGGAATGCACGTGACCTGTAGAACTTGAGAGCAGCCTCCAAGGACACGCAGCAAGAAACCGTGGCCCTCAGTTACAGGGCAAAGAAATGAATTCTACCAACATCCTGGATGAGTTTGGAAATGAATTCACCCTGGTGAGACCCCACGTGAGAATACAGCCCTGGCTAATACATAATTGTAAGCCATGTGAGACAGTGAACAGACGACCAGGGAAGCTATGACTAGAAACTTGGCCACAGAAAATGTGCATTATTTTAAGTCACTAAGTGTAAGGAAATTTATTGACAGTAATAGAAAACTAACACATTCATTTTTCTAAATCACATTTTGAAAAATCAGGAAATAGCAAGATGAAGCCATACCAATTTTTATCATTTACCCCAAACCTTCACTTTTGCTTTCTTCTCATGTCTGGTTAGATTTACATCAAAGCTGGTAATTTATGATATCTTTTCTTTCTCCCTGACTATCCTTTGGTGGGAGTATGGGCAAAGTTTTAAAGAAAGAGAACTATTAATAGAACATATCATTCCATGTCCCAAGTTTCTCTCATCAGTAATTTCACCTTTCAGCTGTAGTTGGTTCTATGTATAGCAACTGGAAGTAATATAAATAACTCAAATGGCTTAAATAGAAAGGAGATTGATCAAGGCAGATGACAAGAAGCTAGCCAGTAGGACAGGCTCTAGACTCTGCAAACTAAAACTCCAGCTCAGGATCTTTGTGATTCTTTTAACAATTTCTTATATTTCTAAGTTGATTTCATCCTGCAGCTCATCTAGTAGTCTCATTTAGACAAGACCGTCTGGCCCTGGAAGAAGGGTTGTTCGTTTCTTTTCATTCATTCTCTCTTTGTGTTTGTTTCTCTCTTTCTTTCCAGACTTTTCATGTCTTATTGTCCATAATTAGGTGCTATCTCTTCTAAAACAATCATTGACACAGTTTAGCCAGTCTTAGGTTAGACCAATCTTAACCTACCCTGAAGGTTAAATAACACAATCAAAAATAGGATTTTGTTCATGGGAATACACAAAAATGAGAAGAGTTTAAGAAGATGTACTTGAATAAGTTATTTTGCTGTTGTTTAGTCACTAAACTGAATCTGAATTTTTTGCAAAGCCATGGACCATAGTCTTCCAGGCTTCAATGTCTATGGGATTTTTCAGGCAAGAATACTGGAGTGGATTGCCATTTCCTTCTCCAGGGATCTTCTCAACCTGGGGATCAAACCCTTCTCTCCTGCACTGACAGGAAGATTCTTTACCGCTGAATCACCAGCAAAACCCATGAAGAAGTTATACTGTAATGGATATTGAAAGACAAGTAAATATTCAGGCAAAAATGGAGGAGAGAAACTGAAGACAGAGAGTTAGGCATGTGTCTCAATTAGGACAGCTTTCGTGTAGATGCAGGGGTGGGGAGGGGCAGTGAGGAGGGAGAAATAATTTGTGAAATATTTAGGCAGTAAAGTTGGGAGAACTTTTAAATCGATTATAAAATATACCTCTTCCCCAAAACACTATACACACAACCCAGCTTTCTGTACTTGGCTGACTTTCAAAGTTGAACTACTTTCAAAGATAATCTGTGAAATCTTGGAAACACATAATATTCACATTGAAGGTCACAAAAGGGTTAATTTCTTCTGTCAAATCTGAATATTTCAGACTTGAGAGCAACTACAAAGTGACCAGCACGCTAATGGCAAATACCAGAGGTAACTGATTGAAAATATGAGAGCCACTTACACACGAACAGCCGTCATTTCAAGATAGAAAACCAAAAAGCAGCAAATGTTAAAGCAAATCATCCTCTTATAAAAGGCCTCTTATATAATTTGAAGCTGACCATTCCTTTAGAAAAATCTTCAACTAGCACTGTGAAAAGATTCATGTCTTTTAAATATCAAGCACAAGGCTTTAAACTGTTGCACTCCTGAATAATTTTGTGAAGTTCAAAATAATTATAAATGACTACCCATAATTAAAATAAAATTGTTAAATTAGAAAAGACAATTAAAGCTGGAGTAAAATGATCTGTGTTAAAATCATAAAATCGTCATTGCTCTAATTATTAGCACGATCCATTTTTAATCTATGACATTTATAAAGCAAGAGATTTTACTTATCCAGTCTTATTAGCATAATAATCATTGCACTTTACAGGGCCTTAACAATAAATTACTTTCCTTATATTTAAGTTTTGCCCAGACAAACAGAATTAAATATGTATTGAACTTAAAGGTTAAAGCCCCTTCATTAATTCTGTTTTTGTTTTTCATAAGCCAAATTCTCCATTAAGATACCTCTTGACTTCATAGCATTGATTCTAATCATTTTCTAGTAATGAACCCCGGACTGACATGAGATAATGCCTTTGGGCATTTTCACTTGTAAGAAACCTCAACCCTTAACCCCTCTCTCTTCATTTGCATAATCACTTGCATAGATCTTCCTACATTTGGGATGTCTCCGTGCTTCTCTGCATTAATTTTCCATTTTACTGTCTTGGAACTATCTCTTTCTTGATTTTTTTTCTCTACATTTTTTCTTCATTGTCTCCCCAGGCAGGCACCCACTGCCCCTGAAGCTTCTTCAGAGTAGCTGGCCTTGCCTCCATTTTTCAGTCATTAGTTAGAAAAGACTGTTAATGAGTTTGATGGACTTCGATTTTGATGCACAAATCTTTTTTTTAGGTCATTGTATCCATGATGAATACTTCAGAAGTATCTTCAAAAGAAGTTTCCCTGTCCCATGCAACTCTACTAAGAGCTCTAGTCTGTAACCTTGGGAATGGAGTATGAACTCTTTTATTCTATCATTCTTCAAATTATATGTTCAATTATTGAACACAATCTGATTTAAAAAGCTATTATAGTGCAATGTAAGTGTTCTCAAATTATATGGGGATAGATACCATATACTCATCTTTCTCTCTTTCAATGTGCTCTTGGCTTCTTAGTGTCTTTACTTCACTTACAGGCCAACTGGGCATTCATTCTTGCTATAAACTATTCTTCGAAAAGAAAAGCTGTCTTTTTTGGGTTCTAACACTTTTCCCCAACAATCATTTTTCTCATCTCAGACAGAATTTTTAATATTCCCCTGCTCTAAATTCTTCCTACTGCTTCTTTCTTCAAGGATGGAGTTTGAGCAATACAGAATGCTCTTCTATAATTTCTTGAGAATTTCTTTTTCTTCAGATGGTGTTTATGACCCTAGACCAGGAGTCTTTGATCCAGATGGTTTCATTACCCATTGATCTTTTCTGCTATTGGTCAAGTATTAATCTATCACATCGACTTCTCAAAACTCATATTTTTTGATCATATTTTCAAAAGAGGTATCTACACTAAGTCAAAGCTCTCTGTATTTTAATGCCTGTTTAGGGGAAAATGTAGCTAGTCATATTACTTCTATTAATATAAATTATGCTCAAAATTCTTGATTGGCTTCCCAATGCATTTAGAATAAAATGGAAACTTGTCATCATAGCCTCCAGGCCCTGAGAGATTTGGCCTCTCCCCATTGGAGATTTACTACTCCAATGTAATCTCCTAACACTGATTCTATTCCCTGCACCACAACTCGGAGAGGTCACTTAGTGTTCCTTTGCCTCTTCTGGAATACATCCCTCAGAATTTTGCCTGTCTTATTTTGACTTATCTTTGTAATGTCACAACTTTGAAGAACTTCCCTGTCTGAAACATAGCCACCTGTATTTTTAATGCATCGATTTTTATTTGATTTAATAATTTATATAATAATGTATAATTACTTTTTGTATTTGCTTGCTTAGTTTTTGAAAACTTCTACCAATAGAAAGTAAGTTCTATGAAAACAGGGGCCATTTCATCCCTGTTTACTATGGTATCTGGTATTTTGTGCAATGTCTGGTCCATAGCAGAAATCAAATATTTGCAAAAAAAAAAAAAAAAATGAACAAGCAGATGCATTTGTAGAAACCATATTAACACAAGGAATTAATCTATATTTGCAAGCTGAAGTATGTGAAATCCCATTCTCCCAAAATAAGTAATGTAGACCTTTAGAAGCAATGAAAATTCTCCAAAACCTGCTTGGAATTAGCAGACATTTCATTCAATCAAGAGATTCAAGTGCTGCAATGAACATTGGGGTACATGTGTCTCTTTCAATTCTGGTTTCCTCGGTGTGCATGCCAAGCAGTGGGATTGCTGGGTCATAAGGCAGTTCTATTTGCAATTTTTTAAGGAATCTCCACACTCTTCTCCATAGTGGTTGTATTAGTTTGCATTCCCACCAACAGTGTAAGAGGGTTCCCTTTTCTCCACACCCTCTCCAGCATTTATTGCTTGTAGACTTCTGGATCACAGCCATTCTGACTGGTGTGAAATGGTACCTCACTGTGGTCTTGATTTGCAATTCTCTGATAATGAGTGATGTTGAGCATCTTTTCATGTGTTTGTTAGCCATCCATATGTCTTCTTTGGAGAAATGTCTATTTAGTTCTTTGGCCCGTTTTTTGATTGGGTCGTTTATTTTTCTGGAGTTGAGCTGCATAAGTTGCTTGTATATTTTTGAGATTAGTTGTCTGTCAGTTGCTTCATTTGCTATTATTTTCTCCCATTCAGAAGGCTGTCTTTTTACTTTGCTTAATGATTTGGGAGAATGGCATTGAAACATGTATACTATCGTGTAAGAAACGAAGCGCCAGCCTATGTTCGATACAGGATATAGGTTGCTTGGAGCTGGTGCAAGGGGATAATCCAGAGAGATGATATGGGGTGGGAGGAGGGAGGGGGGGTTCAGGATTGGGAGCTCGTATACACCCGTGGCAGATTCATGTCAAAGTATGGCAAAACCAATACAGTATTGTAAAGTAAAATAAAGTAAAAATAAAATTTAATTAAAAAAAAGAGAGATTCAAGTGATTTACTTTTTACAAGGCACAACTTATAAATTTTTAAATATTCTAAAATATCTTACTTCTTCCTCCCATCTTTCAGGCCTAGATTAAATGGTAGAATTAAGAAACAAGATACCTAGCATTTCCAGTCAATTGAAAAAGGCCATTTTATAGACTATAAACTCCTTCATGAGACTGTGAGCTCCTTGAGGGCATGTCTAACCAATTCTCTGAAACACTATTAGTGCCTGTAAAGTGTCTTTTTGTCAATACACAACAATAGTCTGTAGACAGTGATGATAAATAGTTACTCAAAATGATTGAAATCTAAACTATTTTTAAATGCTAGAATTAATAAAATGATAGTGGATACTGATTTTTTTTCCAGATTCAGAAAAATGGAATCCATTTTAAATGCACATTTCTCAGCATTTCAGGAATAATAAGAGCTGAACTTCTCTCAAGTAATTGCTCTATGAGCCACAATCATGGTGTTAACTCAGAGGAAGTGGTTTAAAGCAATAATGTATAATGTGTTCAATGACCTGATTATGTCCTAAGGGAAGACCCACCTACAGACCTCACTTAGTGGTTAGAAATGATTCGGAAACTTGAGGAAATAAATCTACCAGGAAGCAAATAATGAATAGAGACTCTGGGTACCTTCATTTGACTTCAGAAGTTTTGAATGAGAGAAATAATGCTTAAGAAGTTTTACAATCAATATCTTGGAAGTTTAGAGCCAATAAACACTCTGGATTTTGATGAATACAGATTCTGAATTTTAAAACTCCTTTTCATGAACTTTGAAAGTATTCCCACTGAAATTTTAAGTTAGCATTTTGTACATATTTTGTCTCACAGACATTTTGGTGAACTTACAAGGGTGTACAGACCCTTAAGAGGCCCTTCTCTGAAGTAGTAATATTTGGAAAAAAATGTTACAAGATAAGGGTCTCATGATGCTGGAATAGAAGACATTGATCAAACTGACTGATTAAAGCAAGCCAAAAAATGTATACTGAAGGATATTTAGGCAAAAACACCATGATCTATTTCTACTTTATTGACTATGCCAAAGCCTTTGACTGTGTGGATCACAATAAACTGTGGAAAATTCTGAAAGAGATGGGAATACCAGACCACCTGACCTGCCTCTTGAGAAACCTATATGCAGGTCAGGAAGCAACAGTTAGAACTGGACATGGAACAACAGACTGGTTCCAAATAGGAAAAGGAGTACATCAAGGGGGTATATTGTCAAATTGCTTATTTAGCTTATATGCAGAGTATATCATGAGAAACGCTGAGCTGGAGGAAGAACAAGCTGGAATCAAGACTGCTGGGAGAAATATCAATAACCTCAGATATGCAGATGACACCACCCTTATGGCAGAAAGTGAAGAGGAACTAAAGAGCCTCTTGATGAAAGTGAAAGAGGAGAGTGAAAAAGTTGACATAAAGCTCAACATTCAGAAAACGAAGATCATGGCATCTGGTCCCATCACTTCATGGGAAATAGATGGGGAAACAGTGGAAACAGTGTCAGACTTTATTTTTCTGGGCTCCCAAATCACTGTAGATAATGATTGCAGCCATGAAATAAAAAGATGCTTACTCCTTGGAAGGAAAGTTATGACCAACCTAGATAGCATATTCAAAAGCAGAGACATTACTTTGCCAACAAAAGTCCATCTAGTCAAGGCTATGGTTTTTCCATTGGTCATTTATGGATGTGAGAGTTGAACTGTGAAAAAAGCTGGGTGCTGAAGAATTGATGTTTTTGAACTGTGGTGTTGGAGAAGACTCTTGAGAGTCCCTTGAACTGCAAGGAGATCCAACCATTCTATCCTTAAGGAGATCACTCCTGGGTGTTCATTGGAAGGACTAATGCTGAAGCTGAAACTTCAATATTTCGGCCACCTGATGCAAAGAGCTGACTCATTTGAAAAGACCCTGATGCTGGGAAAGATTGAGGGCAGGAGGAGAAGGGGACAACAGAGGATGAGATGGTTGGATGGCATCACCGACTCGATGGACATGGGTTTGGGTGAACTCCGGGAGTTGGTGATGGACAGGGAGGCCTGCCATGCTGAGGTTCATGGGGTCACAAAGAGTTGGACACGACAGAGCGACTCAACTGACTGACTGAATGACCATGATAAAATCAGAAAATCCTATCCAGAACAATCTACCAGTGCTAATTTCCCTGAATTTGGAGCGCCAGCGAATTGACACTTTTGAATTGCGGTGTTGGAGAAGGCTCTTGAGAGTCCTTTGAATGGCAAGGAGATCAAATGTGTCAATCTGAAAGGAAATCAACCCTGAATGTTCATTACAAAGACTGTTGCTGAAACTGAAGCTCCAATATTTTGACCACCTGTCTTGAAGAACTGACTCATTAGAAAAGACCCTGATTCTGGGGAAAAGTAAGGGCAGGAGGAGGAGGTGACAACTGAGGATGAGACGGTTGGATGGCATCACTGACTCAATGGGCNTCCAAAGACTGTTGCTGAAACTGAAGCTCCAATATTTTGACCACCTGTCTTGAAGAACTGACTCATTAGAAAAGACCCTGATTCTGGGGAAAAGTAAGGGCAGGAGGAGGAGGTGACAACTGAGGATGAGACGGTTGGATGGCATCACTGACTCAATGGGCATGAGTTTGAGCAAACTCTGGGAGATGGTGAAGGACAGGGAAGCCTGGCATTCTTTTTAGTTCATGGGGTTGCAAAGAGTTGGACATGACTGAAGGACTGAAAAACAACAAGGAGGATAAGAGCATTAAAAGCAGTCATGAAATGGTCTGGAGAGTTATCCTTAAGGAGGACTACTCACCTCAGGCAAGTGTATCGCTCCTTTGAGGGGAGGAAGGAGAAATATTTATCCATCAGCTCCTTTCTCCCTAATAGTCAATGACTCACTGCCCAAAGTGCTAATGCCCCTGAATTTGGAATTTGCACAAATACTGAGAAGGGCAAGACTAAAACTAGGTTGAGTGTACAAGAAGTTGTCAGAGCTCACACCAAACTGGTCACTGCAATGGTGCCTGAAATAGGAGACAGAATAGGCTAGGGGATCTTCAGTAACACAAAAGAGGTAACCAAACGCCTGTAACCAGGCTCTGGTTTCTTGTCAACTGGACTAAAAAAGATCCAATTTTCAATGTGTATATCTACGTGTTGTTGTTGCTGTTCAGTCACAAGCCGTGTCTGACTCTTTGCAACTCCATGGACTGCAGCCCACCAGCCTTTCCTTCACCATCTAGGTGGTGAAAGCTAGGTCTCTTACCATCTCCTGGAGTTTCTTCAAACTCATGTCCATTGAGCCAGAAACATCTCATGCTATCATCCCCTTCTCCTCTTGTCCTGAGTCTTTCCCAGCATCAGGGTCTTTTCCAGAAAGTCAGCTCTTTACAGCAAGTGGCCAAAGTATTGGAACTTCAGCTTCAGGAAGCTTCAGCTTCAGTTTCAGGCCTTCCAATGAATATTCAGTGTTGATTTCTTTTCTTTTGATCTTCTTGCTGTCCAAAGCACTCTCAAGAGTCTTCTCCAGCACTATAATTCAAAAGCATCAATTCTCTGGCTCTCCCTTCTTTATGCTCCAACTCTCACATCCACACATGCCTACTGGAAAAACCACAGCTTTGATTAACGGATCTGTATCAGGAAGGGATGTCTCTGCTTTTTAAAATGCTGCCTAGGCTTGTCATGGAGAAAGAAATGACAACCCACTCCATTGTTCTTGCCTGGGAAATGTCATGGACAGAGGAGCCTCTCAGGCTACAGTCCATGGAGTCACAAAGAGTCAAGTATGACTGAGCGACTCAACAACAACAAACTAGGTTTGTCATGGCCTTCCTTCCAAGGAGCAAGTGTCTTCTAATTTCACGGCTGCAGTCACCATCCCCAGTGATTTCGAAGCCCAGGCAAATAAAATCTGTCCCTGTTTCCACTTTTTTCCCATTTACTTGCCATGAAGTAATGGGACCAGATGCTATGATCTTAGTTTTTTGAATGTTGAATGTTAAGGCAACTTTTTTAGTATCTATGTTTGTGTGTGTACAAATAATACTATCCTATTAAAATGACTAGGTATTTTCTGTTCCAAACCTGGCAAAAATATGCTTGTTAAACTTTTTCAATCAATAAACAAATGTACTTCTCATAGTTGCACAGTATTTTGAGTGACAGCCAAATATAATCTAATTCTTCACACACACACAGACACACACAGCTGTCAGATGAAATGAAGTGTGGCTCACTTCATTTGGAAAAGAGTATATATGGCTGTAGAGTGTTTTGCATGCATAGTCCCATTCTCCACTTCTACCCCAGAAATGATGAAGACCTTTGAGGATTTACAAAAAGAATTACTCCACATTTTAATGAAAATTTAAGTTTACAATTAAACTCACATTTTTCCTGTTTGATTTATTATTCATCAGTTGGTTTGGAGTCATAATAAAGTGCAAAGATGTTTCCCTGAGCCAAAAATGTACATCCATGTCATGGATGTTCATAAGATGCTATGTTGTTCATAAGATTTGGGAAATGTGGAGGTAAGTTTCCATTAGTTACTGGAATTCTAAAACTATATTTTTTCTATATTTGCTAAACATTCTTAAAGCAAAAATTAAAAAATAAGTTTCAAGTAATAACAAGGAAAACATGCAAAAGAAGAGTAATGGGGCAGATCAGAAACTAGTCTAACCAGATTTCAAAACTTAAGTCAAAGTAATCTCTGATAGGCACAATAGTCCCCAAAGATGCCACACCACAACCTAGAAAACCACTGATTAATATCACATCACATGGTAAAAGGGATTTTACAGGTGTGATTAAAGTTGAGGGCCTTGAGATGGAGAAATTATCCAGGATTACCTACAGAGACCCATACTAATTACAAGACCCTTATAACCATCTTTTAAATAGGGTGGAAAACAAAGTGGAGAACCTTTCAAACTGCAGAGAACCAGAGAGACAGGAGCAAGAGAAAGATCTGACCTGCTATTGCTGGCTTGGAAGACAGAGATAGGAATTCCATGAGCAAGTAATACAGGCAGTTTCTAGAAGCAGCGAAAGGCAAGGAAAAGCATTTCCCCCTAGAACCTCCAGAAGTGAACATAGTCCTGTCCCAACACTTTGATTTTATCTCAGTGAGATCCATGTCAGAATTTTGCTCTACAGACCTGTTTTGTTCACTTCATCAAGCCAACGCACCACTTTATTCACTTCAGGGTGATTTTGGAGGAAGAACAACAAGCAGGTCACTGGAACTTAAGATAACATAGAAATAGACAATATAACAATTCAGTATTTCTCCAAGATAGTCATTCTACCCATTGTGAAAAAGAAAACAGTGAATAGGTTAGATAATTGACTGGAATAAATAAGTTATATCTATCTGAAGGAAAATACAACTAGGTCCTTAGATCATAAATAAAGAAAAAATTTTAATGGACTTTAGCTTAAAAATAAAACATGAACAATAAAAATCTTATGAGAAAAATTAAGAGACTAAAAGTATATCATGTATTATAAATATATAATAAGTTGTTGACATGGTTGTGGGGAGAGATGTGAGAAAAGAACAGAGAGTAGAAATAATTGAAAAAGGAAAATAAAAGCAAAGACTAGCCTAAAATATGTACGATGAGTCAGCATCTGTATTTATAATTATTTGTTACTTACAAATAAATTTTAATATAACATAAAAACAATTATTTGCGTGTGTGGGTCTCTTACCTATTATTTGGGCTATTTCACTTGTTGCATTATTGTATTGATAAGCAAAGAATATTTGAACATCTATGTAAATTACTCTGATTTACTAAAATATCTAGATTCCATAAAACACAAAGTATAAAGAAAAATGTGCTTTTAGATACCACCTTTCTTATGTTCTCAAAATGTCCATAGGTTGTCCACAGCATTATTAGATGTTCATTCAAAACTCTCACTAGCCTGAAGTACCTCTGATCATATTTTATCATCCTTTCTCTGCTCTGTGCTGACAGCTCTCAAGTTGAAATTATCTTCTGCTTGCAGTCAAATCTTAACAATCTGGTTATCTTTTTCTCTCTTTATTATTCATCTGTCTTAACCAAATGAGAGGATTTTTTCCCCCCCATTGGGACTTACTCTCCACACTTTTAAAAAATGAAAGTAACTTTCTTTATTATAGAACTGAATTAAAATCAAAAAAAGGTCTGAACTCCATTTAAAAGATGTTTTTGTTACTAAAGAACTGAAAGGATTTCTGTATAAAATAGCTTCACCCTAAGACAGAGGATAAAGGACCCTGAGGATAGCATTATAGTGAATCTCAAAGGTACTCTTCTAAATAATGCTAATGCAGCCAAGACGGGGGTGTGGTGAGAATTTGGAGAAGAATTGTTACAGAAAAAACTAGGCACCACTAGCCCGCTAAGATGGCAAATGGCCTTCCTCCCTGATCTGCCCTCTGAAGAAAAGGCATCATGAGGAAAGACAATAGAAAATGAAGATACTGTTAGAAATAAAGAAAGGAGGGAGCAAGAATAGAAAAATAAGATCATGTGAAAGTGATAATCCACATGGAAGAGATAAATTTGCATACTGGCTTAATACTTGCAGCTTAATATTTCCAGACTGTTTAATATTGCAAGGTGAAATGAATTTTGGAGATGAGAGCTCCCCAGGAGCAGAAAAGTGGTCCATTACATTCATGTTTCAGGTGGCCTTCTTTTTTTGCCATTCAGTCTTGCCCTACTCTTTGTGACCCCATGGACTATACAGTTCACGGACTCCTCCAGGCCAGAATACTGGAGTGGGCAGCAGTTCCCTTCTCTAGGGGATTTTTGCAACCCATGTCTCCCATACTGTAGGCGCATTCTTTATAGTCTGAGCCACCTGGGAAGCCCAAGAACACTGGAGTAGGTAGCCTATCCCTTCTCCAGGGAATCTTCCTGACCCAGTAATCAAACTGGGGTCTTCTGCATTACAGGCAGATTCTTTACCAGCTGAGCTACCAAGGAAGCTGTGCCCTATGGGAGCAGTGTACAACCGTGAAGCTGTTTTACCAGGCAACACGTACGGGGAGATAATTAGACCAGTAGTGTTACAGATAAATACAATTCTATCCCCTGCTGTACCCAGTAGCACCCAGAAACAACACATCTGGTTATCAATCAAATCTTCTCTGACATAGCTCCAGCGGCTGTAGTGGGGAGTGGGGCGGGGGTAGACACCAAAGTGTGAAGAAGTGACGATAGGGCTGACATTTTCCAAGAAGCAGTCACTCTCAGAAGGTGACTGACATCTTGAAATTCTAGGCAAATGCATTAGCTTCAGCTCTGGAGGTCTGTTTGAAACTCAGAAGAAAATTAAGTGCACATAACATAGCTGCCAACTTTAAAAACTTGCTTACATATTCTGCAGAAAATATCATGAGCTATTTAGAGTCCACTTTAAAATCCTATAGATTATATTTTGAATTTAATACCTGGGGCATTAACTCTATTCATTGGACTAACTTCAGTGAATTTCACTTCTGGTGCATAACACTGTATTGAAAATGTGTCCTCTAACCTTTGATATTTATATATCATTTAATATGAAATTTATGAGGTTCCATTTCTGATTTTCAAATGGATGCAAATTAGGACACAGACTGTTTACATCCCTCCATTTCTAACCCACATACATAAAGTTTAACTTTAAAATGCCACTGTGCTTGTCCATTTCATAGAAGCTACATGTATTTGTATGTCTTTTGTGTCTCTAGCACACTCTGGATTTCAGTTTTTAACTTAATATTGGGCAAGGATTAGCTATGAAAAATTCTATGCTATTCAGAGTATAGATGGATTGTTTTTAATTCCTGAGACATTATATGCTCTCAGAGGAGTAGAATTTGTGACTATATCATCATCTAATGTTTTCTTGTCTCCTTTGGAGATTAGCAGTTAAAAATCTATGAACTGTTTCGCTACTCAGGTCAGATTCTAGGTAGAGGAGATATTTTGGCCTATTCCAGTTTACTTTGTTCAGAGGGGATGGATTTTTAGAAATGATTGTTCTCTCTGCTGTGAATAGAGTTGCTAGTTCTCAGAAAGAAATAGAATACATTCCACTTCTTTTAATAAGCATTGTCTGCTAGTTAAATACCATGCATCTATTTGCATTGCCACAGGTGATGTTTGAGTGGTAAAATGCTAATCTAAGATTTAAAAATCATAAATAATTTTTAAAAATATCTCTTTCAAAGATGTTGAATGGTAATGGTTGGACAAATCTACTTTGAATAAAGGCACTAACTTTGTAACTATACTTTCACTATGGGAAAACCCGTTGTAAAGCAACCAGTATTTTTGCATGCAGAATTTAGACAAAATACTTATTATGTTTTAAATTGTATCTAATTTGTTGACATAATTATTGTTGATAAAATATTGGTGTGCAA
Source organism: Cephalophus harveyi (assembly GCA_006410635.1). Classification (NCBI taxonomy): domain Eukaryota; kingdom Metazoa; phylum Chordata; class Mammalia; order Artiodactyla; family Bovidae; genus Cephalophus; species Cephalophus harveyi. The sequence goes on from SJYT01077530.1 coordinate 180,229, forward strand.
GTAACTATTTTAGGAATTTCAGAAATATAGGAAAATAATATTATTAATATGTCGTGTGCGGCCTTCTTTTCACTTTACTTCCTTTTGCCTCTTATGTAGAGATGTTAATACTTTCAACTTATCTCTTATCCTCTAATAAATTTGAGATATGTAATGTGTTCCTTCATTATAAAAACCATTCATTCAGCCATCAAAATGCCCTTACCATAGTGATTATTAGTCTTGACTTTTATAAAAACTGGGTTAAAATAATAGGTTGAAGAATTTAAATAAGTAGCTTTTTAATGAGAGATGATTAAAGTGTGCTTGCATACAGTGTGGAAAAACAGTAAATTAATATAAGCAGTTAGAAAAATAATTGATCTCTTCTCTCATATTCAAGATAAAACCAAATTGGTAAGGGTAACATACACTCCAAGAATTCAGAACACCTGGGTTCTAGGTCCTGATTTTGTGACTAGGTGTGTCATGGTGGCAGATAAGGTCTCCACTCAGTTTTCTTTCTTGTAAAATAAGGCTACACATTTTTAACCTGACTCAATAAGATTATTGTGAAAATTATGTAAAAATGCTCTATAAATACTGAAGCTATAACAAGTATAAATTGGTATCACTATAATTCCTAGCTATATAGCAATTCTATAGCTACAGATCATTTTTAAATTGTATCCTGTTGTCAACCTTGAAGGAAACTAATTCCAAGAATAAGCTCCAATGTCTACATTTCTCTAGATGCCTCCAGAATCTACAGTTCTTGTCAAAATAAACCTTTAGGAATTAAAATATTGTGTCTAAATTCAAAATGTTGTTTTTGCACTTTCTACTCCTTTCATTGCACATTTTGTTTTGTTTGCCTATTTTTATTGCCCCATTAGTGTCAGACTTTATTTTTGGGGGCTCCAAAATCGCTGCAGATGGTGACTGCAGCCATGAAATTAAAAGACGCTTACTCCTTGGAAGAAAAGTTATGACCAACCTAGATAGCATATTCAAAAGCAGAGACATTACTTTGCCGACTCAGGTCCGTCTAGTCAAGGCTATGGTTTTTCCTGTGGTCATGTATGGATGTGAGAATTGGACTGTGAAGAAGGCTGAGCGCCGAAGAATTGATGCTTTCGAAATGTGGTGCTGGAGAAGACTCTTGAGAGTCCCTTGGACTGCAAGGAGATCCAACCAGTTCATTCTGAAGGAGATCAGCCCTGGGATTTCTTTGGAAGGAATGATGCTAAAGCTGAAACTCCAGTACTTTGGCCACCTCATGTTAAGAGTTGACTCATTGGAAAAGACTTTGATGCTGGGAGGGATTGGGGGCAGGAGGAGAAGGGGACGACCGAGGATGAGATGGCTGGATGGCATCACGGACTCGATGGACGTGAGTCTGAGTAAACTCCGGAAGATGGTGATGAACAGGGAGGCCTGGCGTGCTGCAATTCATGGGGTCACCAACCAGTTCATTCTGAAGGAGATCAGCCCTGGGATTTCTTTGGAAGGAATGATGCTAAAGCTGAAACTCCAGTACTTTGGCCACCTCATGTTAAGAGTTGACTCATTGGAAAAGACTTTGATGCTGGGAGGGATTGGGGGCAGGAGGAGAAGGGGACGACCGAGGATGAGATGGCTGGATGGCATCACGGACTCGATGGACGTGAGTCTGAGTAAACTCCGGAAGATGGTGATGAACAGGGAGGCCTGGCGTGCTGCAATTCATGGGGTCGCAAAGAGTCGGACACGACTGAGCAATTGAACTTAACTGAACTGAACTGATTGCCACGTTAAAGATGTCCAGTATACAGGTTAATACATCAAAACTTTTTTTTATTAATATCAAAAGACTATTTACAATGGCGTTTCTAAGCTTTACAGTTATAAAGCTCAATAGTCAAAAAGACATTTATATTCTGTCTTGTTTTTATAGCTAAGTATTTATGTTTATAGAAATCTACTTTGAAATTATAGATTAGTACAAATTTTGTCATATAATATTCCTGAAAATTTTGATAACATTTTATCTAAAAAGAAAAATGTAAGTTTAATTTATTTTCATTTATTACAAAGAATTATTTTCAATTGTGTTTTTTCTGGAAAAGCTGATAGACTTTAGGTCACTTTGATAAACATCTGTTTTGTTTCTATCATATACCTTTAGGAAAATCGCACCATTGATGAATTTTTTAATAGTGTGATACTGTTAATATTAATGGACAACTTCCTCAGTGATCCAGGATCAAGTCAATTACATCTTTACAATGCTAAAAAAAAAAAAAAAAAAACAATTGTTTTGGATGGCTGCAGTCCAGAAGCCAGGATTCTAGAAAATGATCATTGCTTATATGCTTATATAAATATATAAATGGTAAGCCATTAGATTTTTTGTGTTCTGTAATACCCATTATGGTATATTACTCTCTGTTTCCACAGTAAGTCAAAAAATATTTTATTAGCTTTCAGACCTTGGAAAAATTTATTAAACAAATTTCAAGAATTTGAGATATTTTAAAGTGTGGTGAAATTATTTCATACACTGAGGTATATTTATGTATACTTGAATTTCCTTATATCTTCACTTTGTATTTCTTATTTTACATTGTGGCTTTCTCTTTTCATTTTCTACTTCACTGCTATTCATTCCATTTTTCCCTAAGGATGAAATTCCACCTTACTTTTAAAAATTACTTTTCCCTAACCTACTAGTAAAATATGCATTTTATAATTGTTCATGCAATGTAAAATATACAGCATTTCTCCTATCAAAATATCAAGAGATTGTTTGCCCACCAAGTCTTTCTTTTCCTTCTCACCACATCATGATAAATCCCTTAGAATATTTTTACTTTTTCTCTCTTCTACCTTTTCCCCCAGTTTCACCTCTAAATTGAAGTAGGATGATTTTATCACTCCCCTTCCTGACCTCTGAGCTCTTCCCATTGCAGAGTTTTGACATGATTATTTAGTACTTTTGGCATGTATCAATACTGGAAGGTTATTTGCTATATATTCTTTTTGTTATGAGTCCTTCTTTCAGGCAAATATCACATACTCTTAGTGTGTCCTATTCATTTGGCCTTAAATTATTAAAAGAGGGCAAAAGAGAAAGATTAGTTGTAAACTCTGTTTTCTCTCTTCTATCATGAGACCTTTGTTCTAGTTAACATTTTTTTAGTTGGTTCAAAGACTCTTCCTTGAAAATTTTATTTGGAAGAGTTATATGGATATATTTTCTTAGTTGCTATTTCATTGCTATTCAACTATTCATCTTAATTTTTTTTCCTGACAAGTTAGAATATAAAAATTTCTGCTTGCAGATCTTATCATTCAGCAGGTCATAGATGCTGTTCTTAGGACAACCTTCTAAGGTTGTAAATGAGAAGTCCAATGTGAGTCAAAGATTCTTTTTTTAAATCTGGAAGCTAATTTTTTTTCTTTCTCATTAGCATGCAAAAAAACTTAGTAGTTTACATCTATGTGCTGTTTATCTTCAGTCCAAGCTGGAATTTAGTGAACATCTTCAGTGAATGAGTCTCACATCTCTCCTTTCCTCAGGAAACTCTCTTTTATCATTTCTTTATTATTGCTTCTAACATTTATTCTTTTTTATTTATATTTTTTATTCCCCTTTTCTTTATTATTGCTTCTAACATTTATTCTTTTTTATTTTATTCTTTTTTATTTATAACTGTGTTATTTCACTTGTTAGGTTATTTCATTTTCTATACCATTTTTTCATTTTCTTTTTTTAAAATCATGATTGATGCCTCTATATAATTTGCCTTTATTTTTAAGCTATTTTTTTGCATTTCACTTGACAGACCATTGTTTCAGAGAGCAAGTAATTATCACATCTTCAAATCATCTATTAAATTGTTTAGACAATAGATCACATTTTTCATTCTAAATTTAAAAGACATTATTTCATTTTATTTTATTTTTTTGGTGTGGAACTTCATTTCCCTTAAGTGCTTTCATTACTTAATTTTATTCAAGTGTCTGTTCGTCTCATGAGGCAGCTATGTTTTGCTGGGTAAATGTCATCATGACCAAACTGATCACTCTTTGTGAGTGATGGCGAGTTTAGATGGGTTGTAACTCATCATGCTGAACATCTTGGGCTCAGGTATGATTGCTATTACCAAGCAACAAGAGTTGCACAAGGGTCGAGAGACAAAACACCCACTTCCTTTATAGGCCAGGAGTGAGTAAAAATACAGATTTCCAGGTTTTACTGAAATCCCCAAAGAATCTGCTGTGGTCTCCATAAATCCTCAGATCTGGGGAGACCTGGCCCAACTTTCCATTGGTCTTATGCCATAGACATCAGACCTATTCAGCAAAGTCAATGTCACTACGGTTTCTGCAGTTATCTGGGAACCAATAATTTCCCCTGATTCTTTATCTTCTGTACTTCTAAAGGCTTCCAGTTGGCAGATTCTCTACGTGTTCAATTCAGTTCAGTCGCTCGGTCGTGTCCGACTCTTTACAACCACATGAATTGCAGCATGCCAGACCTCCCTGTCCATCACCAACTCCCAGAATTCACTCAAACTCACATTCATTGAGTTGGTGATGCCATCCAGCCATCTCATCTTCTGTCGTCCCCTTCTCCACCTGCCCCCAATCCCTCCCAGCATCAGAGTCTTTTCCAATGAGTCAACTCTTCACATGAGGTGGCCAAAGTACTGGAGTTTCAGCTTCAGCATCATTTCTTCAAAAAAACACCCACTGATCTCCTTTAGAGTGGACTGGTTGGATCTCCTTGCAGTCCAAGGGACTCTCAAGAGTCTTCTCCAATACCACAGTTCAAAAGCATCAATTCTTCCGCACTCAGCTTTCTTCACAGTCTAACTCTCACATCCATACATGACTACTTAAAAAATCATAGCCTTGATTAGACAGACCTTAGTCGGCAAAGTAATGCCTCTGCTTTTTAATATCCTATCTAGGTTGGTCATAGCTTTCCTTCCAAGGAGTAAGTGTCTTTTAATTTCATGGCTGCAATCACCATCTGCAATGATTTTGGAGCCCAAAAAGAAGTCTGACACTGTTTCCACTGTTTCCCATCTATTTCCCATGAAGTGATGGGACCAGATGCCATGATCTTAGTTTTCTGAATGTTGAGCTTTAAGCCAACTTTTTCGCTCTCCTCTTTCACTTTCATCAAGAGGCTTTTTAGTTTCTCTTCACTTTCTGCCATAGGCTTCCCTGACAGTAAAGCGTCTGCCTATAATACAGGAGACCGGGGTTCAATCCCTGGGTTGGGAAGGAAATGGCAACCCACTCCAGTACTCTTGCCTGGAAAATCCCATGGACGGAGGAGCCTGGTAGGCTACAGCCTATGGAGTCGCAAAGAGTCGGACACGACTGAGCGACTCCACTTTCACTTTCTGCCATAAGGTTGGTGTCATCTGCATATCTGAGGTTATCTCTCCATGTAATTCCAACAAAATCCAGGCCTCCCTTGCTTACATTCATCTACCTGTTGATGAGTGCTAAGATGCTGCTGCTAAGTCACTTCAGTCATGTCCGACATCGTTAGACCCCATAGATTGCAGCCCTAGGCTCCCCTGTCCCTGGGATTCTCTAGGCAAGAACACTGGAGTGGGTTGCCATTTCCTTCTCCAATGCATGAAAGTGGGAAGTGAAAGTGAAGTCGCTCAGTCGTGTCCGACTCTTAGCGACCTTATGGACTGCAGCCCACCAGGCTCCTCTATCCATGGGATTTTCCAGGCGAGAGTACTGGAGTGGGGTGCCATTGCCTTCTCCCCCATGAGGCTCAGGAGAAGTGAATAGACCAGGGTCAAAAGTAGAAGATTTATTTTCAGATTGCATCAGTCTTATTTTTTCCCAGAATTGTATCAAAGTGTTAAGCTATATACAATTGGGCTATAGTTTTATAAATATATAAATTTATAAGGATTCATTTATAGCAATCAATTAAAATGTCAGATAAATCACAGAATTTTATTTCTAGGTCAAAAAAGATAAGTGGTCATTTGCTTTTAATTTTTTTTAATTTATTCTGTGTGCTTTCCAATTTTTCCAGCAGTATGTAAGGTATATGCAAGTACATTTGTGTGTATATATATATATATAGATATAGATATAATCATAAACACACAAAAAAATGATAATGCTTAGGTATTCAGAACATAGGCTGAGATTTATTAATTAGTTTGTTTACTGTGTTTTAGGTTATGAAACTATGAATAGATTGTGTTATTTGAGTTGCTTTTAGATATTTCATGTACCTAGAAGTGTTTTGAAATTGCAAGTCTCTGGCTTTTTTAAATGAAGAGAGTAGTAGTCATTGACATTTTATCTACTGATAAATGCTACATCCTCTATCTTGAAGCTTGCACTAGTCTACTCTCTTATCAAATGCAGCTTTTCTTTTCTTTTTTTTTTCATCATATGTGCGTGAAATTATACTTTTCAGCAGTCTACTACAGAATCCTGTTGAGAAAAAAATGTATTATCTCCGCTGGACGTAACTCCACTAAAATATTGAAAATGAATGAATGGCAGAAACACCAAGTATGAAATTTAGAGTGTAACCAAATACTTCCTAGGCAACAGGGACTTAAAAGCAAATGTCACCTTCTGGCAGGTATAATACATAGGTTTTACCTGAGAAAATGCATGCTACTAATATTCTTGATCCCTTCTCCACTTCTTAAAATAAGGCAACTCTATCGTTTAAAAAAAAAATAGAGAGTGCTTAATTTTTTAAATCTAAATATCATCCTTGGATTTTATGTAGAGGGGAAACAGTGTATGAATTCAATCTAAAAGTCTTATTCCTAAAGGTGGAAAAAGTCAAAGATAAAGTTTTATCTATTTAGCAGTGGGGCTAAAGGACATCAAATTCCAAAACTCTGTATGGTATTTCTCTCATACTGGATATTTGCTATCCCTCCTTATTTCCCTAAGAAATTAGACAGACATTTGCCTTAGTGGAACTGGAAACTCATAACAATTTTCTCTTCTATTTTATCTCTTACCAGCTTGTGCTTTAAACTATATATTTTACGTATTTGATCTCTCTTTAAGCTATGAGTCATTTAAGGGAAGATGTCACATCTTACTGTTTTCAGTGATCGGTATGGTGTACTGCTTAGATGAATGAATAAATACTAGAGTAATTTGCGATAAATTACAAGAAATCAAGAAAATAGACATTCAAGAGCATAAGAAAAAAAGCCAAAGAACAAAAACAAAATAAAACCCCCAATCAACTGTATAAAACAATCAACAAGGTTTTTAAAGTCATTCTAACAAAAAGAAGTGAAACTTGTTTGTCTTTATTTTTTTAATTTAAATTTATTTATTTTAATTGAAGGGTAATTACTTTACAATATTGTATTGGTTTTGCCATACATCATCTTGAACCCGCCATTGGTGTACACGTGTTTCCCATCCTGAACCCCCCTCCCACCTCCCTCCCTATACCATCCCTCTGGTTCATCCCAGTGCACCAGCCCCAAGCATCCTGTATCCTGTATCGAACCCGGACTTGCGATTCGTTTCTTATATGATATTATACATGTTTCAATGCCATTCTCCCAAATCATCCCACCCTCACCCTCTCCCACAGAGTCCAGAAGACTGTACTATACATCTGTGTCTCTTTTGTTCTCTCGCATACAGGGTTATTGTTACCATCTTTCTAAATTCCATATATATGTTTTAGTATACTGTATTGGTGTTTTACTTTCTGGCTTACTTCACTCTGTATAATAGGCTCCAGTTTCATCCATCTCATTAGAACTAATTCAAATGGATTCTTTTTAATGGCTGAGTAATACTCCATTGTGTATATGTACCACAGCTTTCTTATCCATTCATCTGCTGATGGACATCTAGGTTGCTTCCATGTCCTGGCTATTATAAACAGTGCTTGAGGTACATGTGTCTCTTTCAATTCCGGTTTCCTTGGTGTGTATGCCCAGCAGTGGGATTGCTGGGTCATAAGGCAGTTCTATTTTCAGTTTTTTTAAGGAATCTCCACACTGTTCTCCATAGTGGTTGTACTAGTTTGCATTCCCACCAACAGTGTAAGAGGGTTCCCTTTTCTCCACACCCTGTCCAGCATTTATTGTTTGTAGACTTTTGGATCGCAGCCATTCTGACTGGCGTGAAATGGTATCTCATTGTGGTTTTGATTTGCATTTCTCTGATAATGAGTGATGTTGAGCATCTTTTCATGTGTTTGTTAGCCATCTGTATGTCTTCTTTGGAGAAATGTCTATTTAGTTCTTTGGACATTTTTTGATTGGGTCGTTTATTTTTCTGGAATTGAGCTGCATGAGTTGCTTGTTTTGAGATTTTTGAGATATTTTTGAGATTAGTTGTTTGTCAGTTGCTTCATTTGCTATTATTTTCTCCCATTCTGAAGGCTGTCTTTTCACCCTGCTTATAGTTTCCTTTGTTGAGCAGAAGCTTTTAATTTTAATTAGATCCCTTTTGTTTGTTTTTGCTTTTCTTTCCAATATTCTTGGAGGTGGGTCATAGAGGATCCTGCTGTGATTTATGTCAGAGAGTGTTTTGCCTATGTTCTCTTCTAGGAGTTTTATAGTTTCTGGTCTTACGTTTAGATCTTTAATCCATTTTGAGTTTATTTTTGTGTATGGTGTTAGAAAGTGTTCTAGTTTCATTCTTCTACAAGTGGTTGACCAGTTTTCCCAGCACCACTTGTTAAAGAGATTGTTTGTCTTTAATAACTTTTCTCTGCTTTATGTTTCCATATAGGGGCTTTTGAATTCATCTGTTATTACTACAGTAAAAGTAGGATCTAAGAGAACATTTAAAAAAAAAAGAAGAGTGCAGTCAAAATTGTTCTACAACTAACAAAATGCATTGCAGAGATCAATGGCACCCCACTCCAGTACTCTTGCCTGGGAAATCCCATGGACAGAGGGGCCTGGTGGGCTGCAGTCCATGGGGTCACTGAGGGTCAGACATGATTGAGCGACTTCACTTTCACTTTTCACTTTCATGCATTGGAGAAGGAGATGGCAGCCCACTCCTGTGTTCTTGCCTGGAGAATCCCAGGAATGGGAGCCTGATGGGCTGCCGTCTATGGGGTCACACAGAGTCGGACACGACTGACGTGACTTAGCAGTAACTTATTTATGCAGGCAATTCTGAGCTGATTTAGAGCCCCTTTAAAGTTATTAAGAGAGCAGGGTAAATTTATCTTTTTGTTCCACCATAAGTTGTATTTACCATCCTCAAGGTTGCTGAAGCTTCAGCCCTCACATTATTACAGACAGGGAGAGACGGGACAGCATGTGTTCACACATGTCTCCAGGGAGGATGTAAATTTAGATTTTCAGCATTTTATCTTACCAGGTATTCTGATACCAAAAGGGACAGAAGAATGGAGAGCAGGCAGACCAGCAGAATATCTCATCAAATCACAAGGAAAAGCTCAATTTTCTTGAACGGGCTCTTGATTCAGAATAAAGTATGGAAATTCAAAAAGAATGCACAGTAATGGAACCCACTAGTCTGGGACATTCTCATACCCTTGTTTAAAGGATAATTTACCTTTTCCTAAGGACTGTTCTGCTTACATCATAAACTTGTGTCACCTTTGCTGAAAGTCAAAGAGAATGCAAAGTTCCTGCCTTTATACATCACAGGCCAATCTCTGGTTAATGTTATTTATTCAGCCATAGCATTGACCAAAAATATAATTTTTATACATTAGAGATTGCGGTAAGTTAAAAATGTTTATTTTCTCACAAAAGGCTGACCTCCTGGTTATACAACCTGTGCAGTCCCAGGAGATGCCAAGTTCAAAAGGGTCCTGACCTCATGCTCTCTTGTTGCCATGTTGAAATTCTGGGTCCCTGTGTTTTTAGCACATAGTAGAAACTGCAAATTATGTAGCCAGTCTGATCCCTGCATAATATAGCAGAGAAATCCAGAAAATAATCAGAAACAGCACTGTTGAATGTTTAATATCCAAGGAATGAAAAATAATTGTCCACTGCCTGCTATAGATTAAATATATTTATGCTGCCATAGGTAACATTTACTAGATGTTGTAAATAGCACACAACTTAGAAATTACATAAATTGCAACCCTGGAGCTAATTAAATTGAGCATCTAATGGAGTGAAATTTATTGACAGTTCACTAAAATGAATTAAGAGAAGTAGTAACTTCAGTATGTTAAAAGTAATAAAATGTTGATCTTTTTTTTCCTGAGCTCTTAGATTATTATAAAATTGCTCTAGGCCACTCAGTTAATGTGCTACATCCAATTACTATTCTTAAATCAGTAAGGACATGTCTATTTATTGAAAAGTAACTTACTTGTTATTGTTTCCAATTTTTATTCATTCTTAAGAAATTGGACACTTATTAAATATTGAAATTGAGCAAGGCACATCATAGATGTCAGGTTAATGACATGCAAAGACCAATTTGCATTGTATTATCTCTGTTTTCAGACTCTTCATTTCTAACATAATTTTAGCACAGGGAGCATGAATCTATGCAACCTTCTTCCATGATTTAATTTTTAAAAGCTGAAATTTTTCACAAAGAGAAGAGTTTTATGGGCAAATATAGACTCTTATTCACTTCACAGGGATGAAAATCTTTTTGAAAACTTTCTCAAGGACAGTGAAGATTTGTCAAACCCCAACTATTCAAGAAAATGAAAAAAAAATTTACAACTATTATCTGTAATCAATTCATATCAGCCATCTGTATTATACAAAAGGCATTTCCCCTGACCTCTTTTACACAGCAATCTAAAAAATTCAAAGCAGCAAAAAAGAAAATAAAATGTGTAGATGATAGCACACAGAGCTAAAGTATCAACACTATTTTAATAAACCACAAGAAACTAAACTTTAAATGCCAAGGTAAAGAAATCAAGGTAAGTATTTAAATCTTATGCATTAGCTATTGCCTATGCATCTAAATGGATTGGTTTCAAGTGTTTTGTTTTTCATTAGTGTTCCAGGTTTTATTTGTTTTTGTTAATTTTTAAGCCAGCGAGCTCCCTTAAAAAAGCTCAGTGCACAAGATTAACTTTGTGAACCTCAACCGGCAATATTACACTTAGCAATGGAGAGGTTCTCCTGACCAGTCAGCCTGTAAGAGTATATACAAAATTTGCTTCACCGGAGCCACAAGCATGTTGTTATAGTTCTAATGCAATTTTATAGGCCAGCTCAAAACATCTTTTTAAAAATCATAGGGAAAAGTTTGTTCTTTGCTCCAATTATTGGGCTAATTGACATAATCCTCAACTGTGTTTTATTAGTGAAGATGAATCTTTTAAAAGTTGATGATCTGGCAACAGAATGTTATCCTCATCTTGTACTAAATGGACACAGGCTAATGGAAAACTAAATGAATTCTGAAAAGTGGAGCAGCAGGACTCACAAAAGCAGAAATCTAAAATGATTAAAAGCAGTCCATCAGCCCTAAAGAAATTGTGCAGTTCCCCAAATCTTAAGGAACCTACTCCTTCCAAAGGAACTATTTTTGCAATTTGACAAAAGGCAATGTTTCCTATATAAGATAATAGTTTAAATGGGAGAGGCAAAACTTTTCACAGTACCACATTAAAGCATCGACAAGTGTTCCTTTTAAAATCTTCAGGACTTGGGATGATTTGGGAGAATGGCATTGAAACATGTATACTGTCATGTAAGAATGAAGCACCAGCCTATGTTCGATACAGGATACAGGATGCTCGGGGCTGGTACACGGGGATGATCCAGAGAGAGGAAATGGGGTGGGATGTGGGAGGGGGATTCAGGATTGGGATCTCATATACACCCATGGTGGATTCATGTCAATGTATGGCAAAACCAATACGGTATTGTAAAGTGAAATAAAGTAAAAATTTAAAAAAAAAGAAAAAAGAAATATGAAAAAAAAAAAAGTATATAACTCCATTGCTAACACTAGTGAGGGGGCACTCTTTCTGCCCTCTTTTAATCTCTATGTCAGAAGCTTTCTCTATCTCTTTTATACTTTAATAAAACTTTATTACACACACACACACACACAAAAATCTTCAGGACAAGGGAGCCTAAGAATGCCTCCCCACCCGCAGCTCTTCAGGATCCTCAAGGTTCTGTAATCAGTAGAGATGAAGATGAGTTGCAGATAGGATGGGACCTGGGACCTGGGACCCTTTGTAGCAGTGCTGCAAGGCTTACACCTGGACAAATAACTCTTTGAGCAACAAAATACAAGGAAATTTTAGGAGACTAAAAATAACTGCATATATGCATGGTTGGGGCAAACTCTGAATAAGATACAAAAAGATTAAAAAAAAAAATCAAAGAAACAAAATAATCCAACTGCTACTTTTAAAGATCCTTGAGCAAAATCAAGGTACTGCTCCTCTCCCCTGCAGTCAACACCACCAAAAGGGTTGGCAAACTTGGCAAACCACCTAAGCCACTCAGCTACCCTAACCCTGGACACACCACTACACTCCCCCAATATAAGGAAGCAACTCACCCTCCCTTGGGGCATTAGCAAGGCAACCTGCTATTTGTTTTCACCCCTGCTTGCAAAAACAGGAGAGGCACTCATAAAGGCTTGCCTGAATTTTTTGTCTGGCCTCTAGTCAACTCTATTGATTAGGGAAGGCCAAGAACCCTGGCCAATATGAAGTCCACTTTCATTACCTGCTACACTGAGACAGAAAACAGATTAAGATATAAATGTTTAGATCGAGCGATCCCTTATCAAAAACCTAAAGTAAATATATAAGTGCATACATTTTAAGAAAACAAGTACTTCAATGAATTTAGAACCGATTCTTTCTCAACTTTGTGTAAGAATGTTCTAGAGCTCCTAAGGGGTCAAGAGCAGGTAAAGGACTGTTCAAGCCAAGATGAAAATGACCGTCTTTATTCTAAAGGTCACTGGAAGAATATCAAAGTATGCCCACGAGGAGAAACTCAGTACGTGTGAGCTGATCTGTCTACTTTGCACTCATTGCTTGAAACAATCATCTACAGCCAAACCACATAATGAGCACAAACATAACTTCTGTGTAACTCTAACTAGTGTATTGAAAAGTGAAAGTGAACATGTTAGTCATTCAGTTGTGCCCCCATGGACTAGCCTGCCAGGCTCCTCTGCCCACGGGATTCTCCAGGCAAGAACACTGGAGTGTGTTGCTACTCCCTTCTCCAGGGAACTAGTAGATTACTAGCTGTGTAATAAATAGAAATACCATGATGCCTCCTCTTGAACATGTTAACAGGTGTAAATTTTGTGTATAATCTGGAAAAACAGATCAGAAATAATGCAAACTTCAAAATTCAAAAGAAAAGAAGTGAAAGAAAATTGATCAGTGCTATTATTTGAGAATATGGGAAAGTGGGTTTTTTTCTATTCTAAAGTGTGATTAACCTATTTAAAATGATATTTTGTAGGAAAATGTTCCTTTCTTCTGTCTCTGACCTATGAAGACAGGAAAGAATTATGTTATTTATAAGCAATCACAGTGCAAACCCTACAGCCCATGTGTTTATAGAACTAAGCATTAGGAACAACAGAAGCACTGGCCCTCCTCTACATGCAGCGACCATAGTTGACAAAAGCTCCTGATATGAAATTTAGGAAACATTTGTACACCTTACTTTCCCCAGATGAATTTAAACATTTATGGAGACTTTAGAGGCAAACTAGCCCGAACTGTCACACAGACCTGAAGTTTCTTCTAATGACTCTGCACAAATTCTCATGCGACAGGTAGCTCTGTTCATACTTGGACAGTCTGTGGAACCAAAATCTTCCATCTTTTAACAATCAGTCATTTCACCTTACTTGGTTGGGAGTACCAACACAAAAGGGGCTTCCCAGATGACACAAATGGTTTAAAAAAAAAAATACCTGCCTGCCAAGTGAGAGACTCGGATTCAATCCCTGGGTCGGAAAAATCCCCTGGAGGAAGGCATGGCAAGCCACTCCAGTATTCTTGCTGGAGAATTCCATGGACAGAGGAGCCTGGAGAACAAAAGTCCATAGCGTCACAAAGAGTCAGACATGACTGAAGTGACTAAACACGCACACACATAGCAACATAAAATTAGTTTTAATTCCCTTTTTATGTGAATTACCATCACATATTTGAACATACTTATTCTGTCTTCAAATTGTTTTCTCTTGCACACATTTACACATTCACTTCTTTCAACCATCCCTACAAGCCCCTGTGCAGTTGGCCCACCTGACCTTTTTGAATTGCTCTTTCACATATGTTCTAGCCACACTCATCTTCTTTTTGTTCCTTGATCACATAATTCCCATCCCTGCCTAGGTCTTTATGCTTGTTATTCTCAATGTCCCTGTGCCTCCAGATACTTAGATGGCAAATGCCTTGGGATCTTTTCCAATCTAAGTTGAAATGGTATCACTTTTTGTTCATAATGCTTATCAGCATTTGAAACAATTGTGTTTACTTCAGTTCACTTCAGTTCAGTTCAGTCACTCAGTCGTGTCCGACTCTTTGCGACCCCATGAATCGCAGCACGCCAGGCCTCCCTTTCCATCACCAACTCCCGGAGTTCACTCAGACTCACGTCCATCGAGTTAGTGATGCCATCAAGCCATCTCATCCTTGGTCGTCCCCTTCTCCTCCTGCCCCCAGTCCCTCCCAGCATCAAAGTCTTTTCCAATGAGTCAACTCTTCACATGAGGTGGCCAAAGTACTGGAGTTTCAGCTTCAGCATCATTCCTTCCAAAGAAATCCCAGGGCTGATCTCCTTCAGAATGGACTGGTTGGATCTCCTTGCAGTCCAAGGGACTCTCAAGAGTCTTCTCCAACACCACAGTTTAAAAGCATCAATTCTTTGGCACTCAGCCTTCTTTACAGTCCAACTCTCACATCCATACATAACCACTGGAAAAACCATAGCCTTGACTAGATGGACGTTAGTCGGCAAAGTAATGTCTCTGCTTTTGAATATGCTATCTAGGATGGTCATAACTTTTCTTCCAAGGAGTAAGCGTCTTTTAATTTCATGGGTGCAGTCACCATCTGCAGTGATTTTGGAGCCCAAGAAAATAAAGTCTGACACTGTTTCCACTGTTTCTCCATCTATTTCCCATATATATATATATATATATATTTTTTTTTTTTTCTATTTCCCTTATGCTAGAATGGAAGCTTCCCAATTATGGGGCCCTTGACTACCCTGGGCTTCCCTTGTGGTTCAGCTGGTAAAGAATCTGCCCACAATGTGGGAGACCTGAGTTCAATCCCTAGGTTGGGAAGATTCCTGGAGAAGGGAAAGGCTACCCACTCCAGTATTCTGGCCTGGAGAATTCCATGTCCAGATGGTCACAAAGAGTCAGACATGGCTGAGTGACTTTCACTTTCACTTTAACTACCTTACTAAATGCTGACTCCTATAATAAGCAGACTAGTTCCAGACACATAATGTCCATATAATAAAGATTTATTTATGAGTGAATAAATAAGGATATTTATATGCTACAATCAATGTTTCATGTAACAGCCAATGTGTTCTTATATAATTACAAACCCAAACCTAATTACATCATTCTTCTGCTTGCAGCTAAGAAGTACCTTCAATTTCGGGCCAGTGCAGTTAGCTGCACCAGTTACGCGCTGTATCACTCTGTAGGTTGTTATCTGGTTAGACTACAATGTGAGCGTCAGTCACTGGGGTTGAGTGCCAAGGCCTGTTCCATTGTTCTAGGATTAAATGTAAGCTCCAGTGCTTGGCTTATACTAATAGATATCTCACTATCTGACCTCACCACACTTTCTGCCTTATTTTTTCCCTCTACTCCATTAACATTACTCACCAAACTTCTTACTTTCAGTTCTTCCTAACACCATGCTTTTTCTTGTTTGCTAAGTGGCACTCCACTCTAGTGCTCCTGCCTGGAAAATCCCATGGATGGAGGAGCCTGGTGGGCTGCAGTCCATGGGGTTGCTGAGGGCCGGACACGACTGAGTGACTTCACTTTCACTTTTCACTTTCATGCATTGAAGAAGGAAATGGCAACCCACTCCAGTGTTCTTGCCTGGAGAATCCCAGGGACGGGGAGCCCGGGGGCTGCCGTCTTTGGGGTCACACAGAGTCGGACACGACTGAAGTGACTTAGCAGCAGCAAGCCTTCTACAGAGGATCATTCATGCTCTTCTTTCACTTCCTCATCTCTCCGCCTCTTCTGATCCTAAATTTGATTAAGCTCCTTTCTACATGCTCTCCCTATTGTCTCTGCTTTCTCTCCCATAACTTTAATCACTTCACAGTGGTTTTCAATTTGCTGTCTTCTCATTTCTTCTCTAAGGTAGGAGCTATGTTTGTCATATTGGTCCTTGCAACTCTAATATCTGACAGGGAGCTAGATGAATTTATCATGTGAATGCATAGTCATGACATGCTTTACAAATTCTATATCATCTTGACCATCTTTCTTTATATTCTCTGCTTTATCATTGTTCAATTTTAAAATTGCAGAACTCACTTTTGATATCTACCTATGATCAAATTTCATCTTGTGCTGACCAATACAGAAAGCAGTAAGGCAGTGTTCTTATATTACTATACATTATTAGTATGATTGAATTTTACTACCTTTCCACTTAAAACTCCAAAATATTATTCTGCTAAATCCATATTCAACAAGGCCATGTTTAACAAGATCTCTCATCTCATCTCTATATGATTTCTTTAGTGTCTTCTATTTCTATTTCACGAGTATCCTTAGAAAATATACTTATTTTTCCTAGAAATAATCTTCCATGATAATGTTTGCATAGAAATAGTGAGTCAAAATATACTTAGGTCTATCTTTTCATTTTCAGTAGCCCTAGTTTGAATCCATTTTTTACCTGGTTTTATACATAAGAAGAAATTTGACTTTTGCAGAGCACTTAAGTCAAGTTAATTTTTGTGACTTTAATGGGACATTGTTACCACATTTTTGAATGTCCCATATTGTGACACTGTCTCATGAACAATCCAAGTCTATGGAAATGATAATAGGGGCATCCTGAACTCAGTCCTTCACCTCCCCTACCATTTTCTGAACACTAAAAGCAAATACATCCTTTGTCTGGCCATCTACTCTTTAAACAACAGCTTCATACTCTCTAGAATTTAATATTCCTATTAAATAAATTTTTCTCATCATCAAATCTTTTAATTTTTAGAAGCAGTGTTATCACAAAATACTGGTACCAGCAATATAATGTACACTCAAAATGATATTAGTCGACTTTACCTATTATTCAAGCAAGTGTCTCCCTCCAGATTTTTTAAAAGTCAGGTGGATTCATGCTGTTATTGTAATCTGATTATAAGCTAAGACAAAATTTTAATTTATTTTAAATGGCAATAAATTCAAAATGCAAATCAATGTCACTGTGATAGGATCAAATGCCTTTCAAACATAGAGCAGAGAAGGTAAGAATGATTTTCTTTGAGTATTATCTTTTAGGTATAAAATTAAGAACTAGATATTAAATCATAGAGACAAGCTGATCTTCTTAAGAAGCTCAATGAATATGAAAGCAAAATGAATGACATGAGAGGTATTAGACCTCAGTGAACCTAAGCAAGGTGTAGGGCAGGCTGGATGTGTGAGATAAACAGCAAGGGAAGTAAGATGGAAAAGGGAACAGTGACTAGGAGCTGCAGGAAAAATACTACTCAGGCTGGCAGCAGAAGTAGAGGGATAAAGTGTGATAAAGAGCTTAAAAAGGCAAAAACACCCATCAAGTTTCAGATGGCAAATGCCACTGTATAGGAATCCAGAGGGGAATCATAGCATAAGATAGAAGAGGATGCCAAACAGAAACAATCACAGACCATAGAAAAGTCAAGAAAGGACTTTGTTAGTTAATATTTTGTTTGAAAACGACCACGTTAATAAGACAATGATGAATATTCTAAGACCAACATAAAGGGCATTATTGAAATGGTAGATATCAGTCAGGAGAATTGGAAATGAGCTTTCTTTAATTAGGAACAAGAGTGGAATAACAAATGTAAAAGTGACATTTGGAGATACTAAAGATGAGACAATATGTTTTCATGTTACTATTTGCTGATGGACCCGATGATGCATTGCTGCAGAGAAACTTAAGGAGTGAATAATAGCTGGCCATCTGCTTGCAAACTTTGACAGCTTTTGAAGATAACAGTTCACAGGGAGCAAGGAGTAGAGAAAATAAGTTTTACTAACTGCATCAAAGTTATATGAGAGAAAAGGAGTTGCCTGCTAATGAAGATAATTACCTCTTCTTGATAAGAGATGAAGGCACAAAGCTACAACCAGATAATAAAAAATTCTTCTAGAGCAGAACAGCATAAAATTATATTCAATTCAGCTCTCATGCATTATTAACTCCCTCAAAATTAAAGCATTTCTTTTTGTCTCTGGTGAAACAGAGGCATATAAAGGAAAGGGCATGGGCTTTGAAGTCATATAAACATGAATTCAAAATCTGGCTCCACCATCTAGAAGGGTGGATTTGGAGCAAATCTTTTAACTAATCCTTATTTTTTAAATGATGACATAGCTACTCATCTCACAAGTTTTTGAATGGCTATAAAGATGAGCATGTTAGATAACCACCATATGACATACGTTCATTATTAATTTAACAAATATCTGTGAGGGCAACCATGCGTGAAGCACTATACCAGTGTCAGAGCAGACAAAAGTGAATAAACACAGAAGAAATCCCCTTCTCCCAATGTGGCTTACACTCACCAGAGAGAGACAGTCACTAATCAGGCAATTACAAAACTAAATTTAAAATAACAATCATGGTAAGTGCTGCAAAGGAGAATTGCATAAAGTTATCAGTAGATAATACCGTTATTCGATGTACTTAGGTCAAGGTAGGAGTCTGAAAAGTGACAACTGAACTAATATTCAATGGATTCACTCAAGTTCCCTGGGCAAAAAAATATGGATGGAAAAAAGAAAAAATCCAAAAAAATATGGATGGATCGCTGTTTCTCTGAAGAGGGCGATACTATCCCATGCTCACTCCTAATACTCTCCCAGATTAAGATTCACCCCAAACCTTACTTCTGGCTTCTCATTTAAATGAAAGGGCAGAGGTTCTGTTAAGCCCCCAGGTGACTTAATTATCATTATTTATTCCAGGAGAATCTAGGTCATGTTGAACTAGGAGAATCTAGGTTATGTTGAACCACCAAAAACCCATAAAATATTTTAAGAGGACACATTTATTACTTGTTCATTTTTCACGATTTTCATGGGTCAGCTGGGGACTCTGCTCCACATTATCCTTATTTGAGGGGGTCGGCTGAGGGAGTGAAAACCATCTGGAATGTAACTGCTTGGCATGATCATACACACATCATTGGTTAAAACAAGTCATGTGGCCACATATGATTTCAAAGGAGCAAAGAAGTATAACCTTGCAATGTTCTGGAGTGAGAACCAAAATATTGGAAAATAGCCATATTGACCACATATGTTTATTATCATTAGGGATTCAAAGTGCTGAAAATAAGTTTCTCACACCCATTCTAGAACTTCGTCTTATCCTATGTGGTGCATTCTTTACCATGTCTTTACTAACTCCAGAGCATTTATCTTAACAACTTTCAGTTTCTGATGTTCATTTTCAATGATTCTATAACACACATATCTTATTCATCTTCTCTTACAGTGTAACTCTCTACAAGCAAATGTTCCCAGGAATTGATATATAGCAATCAAATAATCTTATTAATCAAAATAATGCATTACATTGGTATAGAGAAATACTTAAAAGCTACTTTAACAATTTTTTTTCTTTGAAGTACAATTGATTTAAAATATGTGTTAGTTTAGGTATACGGTAAAGTGATTCAGTTATATATGTTGTTTATATTTTTTAGATTATTTTTAATTATAGACTATCAGTTCAATTCAGCTCAGTCGCTCAGTCGTGTCCAACTCTTTGTGATCCCATGAATCGCAGCACGCCAGGCCTCCATGTCCATCACCAGCTCCTGGAGTTCACTCAGATTCATGTCCATCGAGTCCGTGATGCCATCCAGCCATCTCATCCTCTGTCATCCCCTTCTTCTCCTGCCCCCAATCCCTCCCAGCATCAATGTCTTTTCCAATGAGTCAACTCTTCACATGATGTGGCCAAAGTACTGCAGTTTCAGCTTTAGCATCATTCCTTCCAAAGAAATTATAGACTATAACAAAACATTAAATATAGTTTACTGTGCTGTACAGTAAATATTTCTTGCTATTTTATTTTATATTTATTACTTTGCTAATCCCTTACTTCTAATGTAGCCCTCTTCTCCTTCTCTTTCCCTTTTGGTAACCATAACACTATTTTCTATTTCTGTGAGTTTGTTTCTGTTTTGTATATAGACTCATTTATATCAGTTTTTAATTTCCACATAGAAGTGATATAATACTTTAACAAATAACAATAATAGAAATGATATTCTTTAACAAATTATTTCTCATCTAACCAACCAACTAATCACTCAACAAATATGGAGATCAGTGTTATCCTCATTTTATAGGGAAAGAAACTGAAATATAGATATGTAGAGTGACTAGCCAAAGTCAAGTTCTAGTAAAGCCTGGATGTGAATCTATGATCACAGAATATACATTTCTTTCCACATCACTGCATATTTCCAAATCTGACACCTACTCTTCATTGTTAAACTCTGTGTGTATACAAGCTATTATTCTACAGATCACACAACAGAAAGCAAACAAAAGCTTAGGGGCTGATATGGTACTAGTGGGTATACGCACGCGGAGATTCTGCTTCAAATTCATTAGCTAAATGTAGGCACTCAGAGTCCCAGTGCATTAACCTCATCAGACACTGCAGATAATAACTGACCCCACCCAAATCACAGGATAGGAGAAGTATTGACATAAAATAATGGAGTCATGTCTTCTAAGTAGTAAAAGGATTAAAATACACTCAGAGATAAAAGAAGTAAAATAGCCTTTCAAAATGTAAATTACTTCTTCCATAATAACAATGATAATGTACTAATTCTAGGAGTCAAATAAATTATTCAAGGACACTGCCATTTAGTTTGTTTCTTGGCTCCATAGGGGAAAAGTAATTATGTCTAGCCCAGCCAAGCCTATGATAACAGATGGCTGGCTATCAGGGAACAAAAGCAATGGTAATGTCTTCAGAAATCTACCATGATGTTTCATATTTTAGCAAAAAAAAAAAGTCCTTGGAGGGACCTTACAATCAATCAGTCCAAATTACTCATTTTACATCCAAAGAAGTTGAGGTCCAGAGAAGTAGAGTACTTTTCTTGAGACTACACAATTTGTAGCAATACTTTTAAAGGCAGAAGGCAGATTTCAACCACAAAAAGGCTGGGAAGAAAACTACCAATTATTAAGAATGTTCTTTGCTGCTTTATTCCCATTATCTCACCTCACGTTCAGATAGATGACTGCAGTGAAAAAGATATTATTTTCTCTTTTGTCATAAATATACCAAGAAGCCAAAGATAAACTCTAGCTCACGTTCACAGTGTTACCAAACTACAAAGGGCAGAATTGAAACCAGCCTCTTTAAACTCCCAAAGCTGGGTGCTTTCTCCTGCACAGAGCTCACGAGAGAATGTGCACTCCCTGCTGTTGAGGGTGATGAAGTCTGGTTAACATTTTGCCAAGGGTGCTACTTTAAGGGATTACTACTTGTTTTGGAAGACTTTTGATTAAAGTGTCTTCTGATGTTGTCATTCTGGGATGTCTGATTAATGTGTCTGTACCTCTTTGAAGCACTGTCTTATTTGAGGGGTTGGTTAGATAATTGAAATAATTTAGTGATCATTAAGATGATTGGATTTGTCTTCTGGGATGACTGTCTCAGATCTTTATAACCTCATCTGAATGCATGGTGCTCAGTCTCAAGTCATGTCCAACTCTCTGAGACCTTGTGGACTTTTAGCCCACAGGACTGCTCTATCCTTGGGATTTTCCCAGCAAGAATACTGGATTGGGTTGCTATTTCCTCCTCCAACAGATCTTCCTGACCCCAAAATCAAACTCATATCTCCCGAAATGGCAGGCAATAGTACCACCTGGGAAGCCCACCATCTGAATGTAGGGACCATCTATAGCGAAGTTTCCTGAAGACTAAAGGGAGAATTGTCTTCCAGATTTGTAAGGACTTCACTTAGTGAGAAGAATTGCTGTTGAGCTTCTGAAAAATAGGTAATCAAGCCTCCTAAGGGCAATGGGGTCACTTCCACCTGCCCACTGTCATCATAACTCATCATATCCATACACAATTGAGCTGGAGATAATACAGAGTGGGAGACAGTGGCCCAGCATTGAGCTGAATGATCCAACCACTCCTCTCCTGGGACCACTTTGCCTCCCCTACCTCTTCTGAGCACATATTGGCTTATTTTTTTCTGTTTTAAGGTAGGCACCTTCTGGTTTAGACTGGGGCTGAGAAAAAGGGGCCGAACCACCTTGGCTGTCACAGTGACTGGTAACAAAGAGTAGCTACTTACCTAATACATTAGACTTGACTACATTTCTCAGACAATGTCTAGACCTTGCATTTTCAAGAGAGATTTTGTCAACATGCTGGAGAAACTACAAGCTACCACCTATAACCACAACATAAACTGCACACTCACAAAGAGAGATTCCAACTAAAAGTTTAGAGGAACAGGGCATTCAACCTGCATATGACTTCTGAATGAAAATTTGTTCACAGCATTACAAATCTTTTCCAGGCACATTCTAAGAGTAAACAATGGCTACAGAGTGTATGCAGCTATCTCACAACCAGCCTGTATGCTAGGGTTGTCTGCAGAGGTCAGTTTTCCATTGTCAAGAAAAAGCAAGACCCAACACATGGGCAGTATAAAGATTTCACTATCTCCCTCTTTTCTTTCATTCTCCATCCGTTGGTATTGGCCTAGCTAGACCCTAATTCATATCTCTCCACTGCATTCTGGGCTTCCCTGGTGGCTCAGAGGTTAAAGCGTCTGCCTCTGATGCGGGAGACCCGGGTTCGATCCCTGGGTCGGGAAGATCCCCTGGAGAAGGAAATGGCAATCCACTCCAGTATTCTTGCCTGGAGAATCCCATGGGCGGAGAAGCCTAGTAGGTTACAGTCCATGGGGTCGCAAAGAGTCGGACACGACTGAGCGACTTCACCTCACCTCACCACTGCATTCTTAGGTGGAAACACATCTAAGGTCCCTCAGTGTCTTATACTTTGTCTATGCTTGCAATTAACTTAGCTGGGAATAGAAAGACTAAGGACAAGACTAAGGAAGAGTGGTAAGTCAGGCAGTGCAACCAGAGACTTATTACAATGAGCAAGAAGCACCTGGATCCTCCAGAGTTCCAAACCAAGATTCTATGGCGTCAACTGGGTTCCACACCAATGTTAAGTATGTGAAAGAGTGAAAAATATTGTTAAACACTTAATGGTTATTTTATAAATTACAAATTTAATGAATTCAAAAGCAACACTTGTACAGGGCCTTAACATATGCAAAAGCTTTATCATTCCTCATTTGAATTCTTTCAGAGAGGAAGGGCAAGCATTATTTTTTATTTGAAAAATAGAAAAGAAAGTTTACAGAGGTTGAGGGAGATGTCTAAGGTCACACAGGAAGTAAATTTTGAAGCAGTCTATAAATGCCTCTTCCTGTTTCCCCTCAGTCCCTTCCCCTGTCAAGTTGCATTTCAGTTACAAAGTAATCATGATCTGTGTTCTTCTTTGTTTCTCCTTTTTCTGGAGATAGATATATTTTTCAGTTTTAATAGGAATCACTGTAATTTTATTTCCTCCTCTTGTAGTCGTTCATAAGGAAAAGTAGCTTATATTTTTGTGCAATTTTGTGAGTAGACTTATAAATTAAAAAATTAGGGGTGGTGTGCTAACAGTTTTTTAAAAGCAAGGTTTTGGAGGATTTTTTTTGAGATCGTATTTAGAAAGCTGACTCTGACATTTTAACTATAGAAAAAAAATGTTGATAAATCTGTTATATTTGTCATCTTACCAAAAGCAAGAAAGGTAGGAAGTGAAACAGCTGGTAGATCTTTCTATTCTAAACTGTCACACATAGTGAGCATGAGGAGAAATCTGTTGATGTTGAAGGTTTTACTCTAACCCTACAGGCAGAGGTGACTCTGGCAGAGAATGACTCTTGCATACCACTTTTAGACAGAAGCTCTAGTAAGTGCAAATGTCCGAATAGCTTGTAAAGTTGTAAGGACTTTCTCCAGAAGTTTATTTATTTATTTTTTTCATGAGAAGTGCCTAATTTGCAATAACCTTTAAAATCCCTATGTTATGATACCAAAATTAATAAGATATCACATCCTTATTATGTTCCCTATTCAGAGTTAGCAATTCCAGAACAAGAACCAAAATGATCGACCAAAAGTAGTCACCTCATGATGTTTTCATATTCCATTTTAGCGTAGATTTCATACAGCTTTCACAAATATAACTTGAAAAGGGACTATTCCTGGGCTATAAAATTAAGCCAAATAGCAACTGGTTTTGGAATTGATGGGAATTATGAGAAAGCAAAGTTTCACTTAATATTATCCTCTGAGAGTACATGAAAAATATTTTATCAGCTACGGTGTGTTGAATTTCCTGTTATTTTTGTTTCTCCCCAAATCAGTTAACTATTCTGCTCAAGCGATATACGTTTTCTTTCACAGTAGTCAATTTTTAATTTTTAACCTTAAATGCACTTTTAAACTTTGTTCAAGCGTCCAAAAGGAAGTCCTTAACTTGATTAATTGATTTATGATCTTTTTATGTTTTGAAGGTTTTTGTTTTGTTCTTTCTTGAACACAAAGAAGCTCTATAACATTAGGTTTCTCAGTGTATTTTAGGATATCATTTTCTCCTTAGATAAATGTGCTGATTCACTTAGCACTGCTTCAGAAATCACACAAAGCAACTTGAAAAATATGCAAATATTGTGTTCTTTTTTTTAACATTGGATAAAAAAATAAAATGTGTCCTACTTTAGCACACTGCCCTTTTTATTTCTGAAGGAAAAAGAATCTCAGATCCCTATGAAAATGAAAGATAAATAACTGAACATAACTGAAAAATTCCAAAGGAAAAAAGTAATTTCCAGTCAATCTTCAACAGAAACCACAAGAGAAGTAATTTTCTAATAAAACAAAAATAGTAATCAGAATAGTGGAGACTCTCTCTTTTGGTTACACTAAATATATATTAAATGACCATAAGTGGTTATTAACAATAGAAATTTCCTCAGTATCTATCTCATCCTTCTGTTGGTTCTCCCTTCCTAACAAATGAATATAACAAATGTTATTGCCCAAGAAAATACATGACCAAAATAAGCAACTTTTAATATTTTAAACCCACATGTTCTCTTTTGAATCTCTGTCTCTAACTTCTATTAGTTTATATAATTCTTATGGTTAAAATTCCCCCAGCCTCTATCCCCTCAAATATATGGTGACACACATACATATTTTCAGATCTTTACCTTGCCAACCTTTATAAAGAGATGTAATATCTTGATCCCAAAATTAAAGTGGGAAATTTGCTTTCTTCCATAACAGCTTTTTTCATTTGATGTTAAACAAGAGCTTATCAAAGAGTATTTTGAGGCTCAATTTCTTATTTCAAAAAATATGAAACAACAAACCTGATCGTCTTCACCAAAATCTTGCAATTTTGAATATTTGTAAAGAATTAAGCTCTTGAAAAGACTGCTCTCTAATGTCAAAATATAAATCTTTATTTTGTCATTTTTTTTTTCCCTACAGTTATGGTGTCAAAGCAAAAATTGCAAAAAAAAAAAAAAGTTAAACAGGCAAAGAACAATTTTTTTTCTGGATTACTGTAAGGATGAAAGAAGTCAGATTTAAGTCTGAACTCAATTGCATTGAAACAAAGAGTAGAAGAGCTTTTTTTTTTTTGTATATTTTTTGTTTTGTTTTCTTTTGATGTTTTGTTTTTAATTGACATTTTCATTGAGATCATTGTAGATTTACTTGCAGTTTTAAGAAATAATACAGAGAGAACATGTGCTTAATTTAGTTTCCCCCAGTGATAACAATTTGTAAAATTGTAGTACAATGTAGCTACCAGTATATGGGCATTGACAACAAGACAGCAGTGAGAGGAAGCTCATAGGCCATCTGTGTTTGCTAATTGGCTTTATCCAAACAAAAGGGAAAGTTTTCTTACCTTATCAATAGCAGGTAGCTTTGCCAATTTGTAGCAAGACACCCATCAAAGTTAGGCTCCTACTCAAATGGAGACTGGGAGTAGGGGGTGCTCTCTTTTGATGACATTTCAAAGAGATGTTTTCCAGATCCTTGAGAAAAATACTCCTGGACTGTAAAACTGGTAGAGGAAACACAATGACAAGGTTTTTAAACTAAATGTTTTAAGAAAAGGGAGTTCAAGGGCCTAGAATCAGGAAGAAGCCTACTTAGAGTTCAGTCAAGCAGAGGGATCATTAAGGTTATCTTGACCAGTGGTTATGCAAATGTATACATAAAAACAATAAGGCACGAAATGAAGCAAAATGGCTTTGAAATTCAGTTGTCTTTATTTAGAAACAAATGTTATCTTGCTACCATCCAAGAGAATTGAAATACAGTATACAACACATCTTCCCAAGTGACAATCCTTACTGGGGTGAGAACAAGGAGTTTAACTAAATATAAACAGCAGCAACTTCTAAAAATAAATGTATAATCAAAGCATCATAAGAAAAGATACTTTAATATGTCATTCTAAAGTGAGCACCATGGTTATAACCAGAGATCCTATGATAGACTGCCTGTGTTAAAATGTCAACTCAGCTACTTATTTGGGTTTTACTTGGGTAATCTCTGCCTCAAATTGCTAAACAAACCTGAAGAAGAATATCACATCACTAGAGAGTTGGTAGGGCTGAATTACCAAATGTAAAGCACACAGAACGGTGGTCAATGTATAACAAGTATGTTATGAGGATGACCTTTCATTATTTTAGCCAAAGAAGATTTATAACTGCTACTGAAGAGCAGGCATAACCGAATTCTGAATCAGATTTTTCAGTATGGTAAACAATACCTTCAACCCCCCTCTTATTTCTCTTACTCCCACAATAACAATAGTTGTCACTGTGTTGCAACCCACTCCAGTATTCTTGCCTGGAGAATTGAATGGACAGAGGAGCCTGATGGGCGGGAGTCCATAGGGTTGCACAGAGTCAGACTCAACTGAAGCAACTTAGCACACATGCACTTCACCGTATTATTCATGCATCCTTAGGACAGAAGTGTTCAATGATCTGATGATGGATAAATTCACAAATATCTCTGAACTGAGTTCAGCATACTGAATGATTAGACCATAACTTAAAGACATAAAATAAATCAAGTCTCATGCTGCTGACATGGCATCTGGAATGATGGTACTAGGTGAGCTTTTGAAAGTGTTAAGATATCAACAACTTATCACAGACCCACCCTCATGAGATGTTCTGAAAGTATAAATAGACTCCTACCAAAAATAATTCCTAATGCCACTCACTTCTCCCGAGTTATTTCCTAAGCTTCTGGCATGAGTAAAAAAAAAAAAGTAATGTAAAGAAGAAAGTACTATAACTTTTAGAATTCAAATTCCAGTTCTGTTGTTTCTTTTGATTGCTATGTATGTGATCTTGGGTAAGTTACTTAATCTTTCTGAACACTGGTTTGAACACAGCCATTTTTATCAAGGATTTTTAAGTAGTAATACATTATAAATATTTAGTATAATGATTTATATTAAATAAATGACATTTTCCCTTCTATTAAGTTCTCACCTCCCTGTACATCCATATGCAAACTCTTCAAAACAAGTTTATTTATTCATTCACACATTTACATTAAGCTCTGGGACTATAAAAAGGAGCACAGCAGGCAATGGTCGCTCTTCGTAGCAATTGTGTAGACAAGTAGAGATGCATACAAGTGAATAGTGAATTAAAATTGAACATGATCAATGCCACAAAGGAGAGTGGTATTCTATGGAGGACCTAACTCCTAGCTCAGACTTGAATGGTCAGGAAAGACTTAAAACAGACTGAAATCCTAATCGAGGTGATCTTTTAAAAATAAAATAAAATAAAATTGCTGGAGCATATAGTTAGGGAGGGAAATGGTGGGGATAAGGCTAAAGAAGTAGGCATGGTTCAAAGGAGGAGGAGATATTTAAGCTCTTGTTAAAGGAGTTTGGATATTATCTTATAAGCAATGGGAACGAAGCAATGCTTTTAAGCTGAGGGTTGAAATGAGCATATGTAAATTTTAGGAAGACAATTCTAGCTTTAATACAGAGGATCAACTAACAGGAAAGATATGAGTTAAACTCACTGGAAGTAACTGAAGCTGGAGTTTAAAGGTTGTCTGAAGTTGACTATTATGGACAGGGAGGCCTGGCGTGCTGCGATTCATGGGGTCGCAAAGAGTCGGACACGACTCAGTGACTGAACTGAACTGAAAGTATCAAAAGTCAGTCTACAGAGTAAGGAGACATATGGACACAGGACAAAATGCTAACGAGTGCCAATATTAAAGACATAAATGAAGAAAAAAGAAGCCTTAAAGATGGTGGGCAAAGTGGTGGGAGAAATGTTATGTACTTGTATTATCAGAGAAATTAAGGAACCAACATTTCAAACAGTCCCCCAAAACAATCAACTTAGGTAAATCAATTTTATGTTTTTTTCCAGCATTATTGTGATACAATTGCATATAATATTGTGTGAGTTTTAGTACAATGTGCTAATGTGACACAGACATATTGTATAGCGATTACCACAATAATGAGAGTTAACACACCCATCACCTCACATAACGGTATGCAGTGAAAATTACATAATATATATAACATTTTATTTATACATTCATGCATCAACAGACAATAGGTCATTTCCAGGTTTGGCTATTACAAGTAATGCTGACAGAACATGAGGGCACAGGTGTCTCTTCAAGATAGTGATTTCTTTCAGATATATACCCAGAAGTGGGATTGCTGAATCATATGGTGGTTCTGTTTTAATTGATGTTGAATTGGGCTACATTCTTGGAGGTAAAACTGAAAAAAATGTGGAGCTTTTTTCTGACTAGGTCCCCGTAGATTTTTAACTCTCATATTTATCAATATTAAGCCTTGTCAAGGACAGTTGAGTATTTCCCCACTCAACTTCGGTTCCCCATAGAAATTTCTGCTCATGGGTTTTATGCTCTAGAATGTTATGATTTTCTGTATCTGCCTGTCTATCTCTTCAAGTTTGCCTTGTGACCTCACTCCTCTTTAAGAATAGAGAAAAATGTCTTGATTACTCTCTTTAAAGAAAAGTTTTTGATTCTTCAGTTTGTTCAGGCTTTGTTAGGATGGAGTGTTGACTTCCAAGATTTTTACATGCTGAAAGTCGAAAGATGGCTTTAAAAGACAAAGATCCGAGTTTATAAAATGGAAAACTAAAATAAAAGGCAAACCAATTAATAATAGAAGACAAAAGTGATAATTAAACTACAATTACTAAAACTTGGTTCTTCAGTTGCTTTTGATAAGCAGCCTGTTTCTATTCTAATTTATCCCCGGAAAAACTATTAGCTCTTTAGTTTTGTTTATGCAGTTGTTGTTAGAATTTGATCTAATCCTGGGTGGATTTGTTACAAGTATAGGTACATTTCTAGTGTGTGCCAGTGTGAAGCCAGAAGCTAGTAGAGTTAATCCATCAAGCCCAAAGGAAATAAATTCCTAATCCATTAAAACGTTATGAAAATACAATCATTGTAAACACAGTAAGTTCTCTGAGGAGACAAAATCTGTAAGAACGTGCATGTTTATTTCAATTAGAGAATCCTTGTAGTTAAAATAGTGATGTACAAGCAGAGCAATTGTCTTCAGTTCTACTACTTTTTTTTTTAATAAATTTATTATTTGTTATTACCTAAACCTGCCTTACCTTGAAAAAAAATTCTGCCTTTGAAAATTATTTCTGGTACTATTAAAATAGCTCCAATATATTTATGGTGGGAAGTAGGGAAGTAGAGGGTAATACATACACAGAAAATTTCCTCTGATATAAGGGTAATTAGTTTTATAAATGAGACCTTTCATTACCTTAGTAAATAATGGTAGACAGATGGGACACAAGAGACAGAAAAACAAGGCAGATTGTTATAAAGGAAGAGTACAGATTTTAGTCAAGCAGACCTTGTTTTGAATCTCAGTAATGCCACTCATTCGGAGAAGGCAATGGCACCCCACTCCAGTACTCTTGCCTGGAAAATCCATGGACAGAGGAGCCTGGTAGGCTGCAGTCCATGTGGTCGCAAAGAGTCATACACGACTGAGTCACTTCACTTTCACTTTCATGCTTTGGAGAAGGAAGTGGCGACCCACTCCAGTGTTCTTGCCTGGAGAATCCCAGGGATGGGGGAGCCTGGTGGGCTGCCGTCTATGGGGTCGCACAAAGTAGGACATGACTGACGCGACTTAGCAGCAGCAGCAGCAATGCCACTCATTGGCTATGTGACATTGGGCAAATTTTTTAATCTTTCAAAATCATAGCTATTTCACTCATAAAAGGGAGACTATAATGTAAATAAATGCATTAAAGAC
Organism: Cephalophus harveyi; assembly: GCA_006410635.1. Lineage (NCBI taxonomy): Eukaryota > Metazoa > Chordata > Mammalia > Artiodactyla > Bovidae > Cephalophus > Cephalophus harveyi. Next base: position 210,869 of record SJYT01077530.1, read on the forward strand.
AATGTAAATAAAGGTAATAAAAACAATAATGCAAAACAACTAGCAGGATGACATGCAGCAATAAACAGGAGATTTTCAGTATTATACATTACATGGCAAATACTTGGGGGAAACAATGGAAAAAGTGACAGATTTTATTTTCTTGGACTCCAAAATCATTGCAGATGGGGACTGCAGCCATGAAATTAAAAGACACTTGCTCCTTGGAAGAAAAGCTATAACAAACCTAGACAGCATATTAAAAAGCAGAGACATTACTTTGCCAAAAAAAGTCTGTTTAGTCAAAGCTATGGTTTTTCTAGCAGCATGTATGGATGTGAGAGGTGGACCATAAAGAAAGCTGAGCACCAAGAAAGTAGTGATGCTTTTGAACTGTGGTGTTGGAGAAGACTCTTGAGAATCCCTTGGACTGCAAAGAGATCAAAAAAGTCAATCCTAAAGGAAACCAATTCTGAATATTCACTGGAAGGACTGATGCTCAAACTGAAGTGCCAATACTTTGGCCACTTGATGTGAAGAGCTGACTCATTAGTAAAGACTCTGATGCTGTAGAAAGATTGAAGGCAGGAGAAGAAAGGGATGACAAAGTATGAGATGGTTGGATGGCATCACTGACTCGATGAAAATGAGTTTGTGCAAGCTCTGGGAGTTGGTGAAGGACAGAGCATCCTGGCGGGTTTCAGACCATGGGATTGCAAAAATTCAGATATGACTGAGCAACTGAACTGAACTGATACATTATTTATAAATGCTTGCATATGAATTATAATATTTGTATAAGTATATTTACACATTCAATAAATAGTATCAAATGCTTTGCCTGTGCTAGGTGGTAGGGATAGGGAGCTAAACAAGGCTGACAAATTCCTCTAACAATTTCAATTCTAGTGTACTCCCACAAACCTGTATCTTAGCAGCTATTCCCAAGTAATTTTTTTTAAATCTAAATATTAAGAAAAATTACTGATTTATTATAAACTTGACATTTATCTGGGAAGTTCTGGAAATCACTGAAGTTTCTGGCCACATAGTGAACGACTAGATTTGCATTTGGAAAGATTCTTCTGTTGGCAGTATATAGACCAGCTAAAACACCTTTATAGTGGTTTGGCTAAGAGATAATATGGCCACATAAAAAAACAAACTATTGATGTAAGAGTATGTCAAAAAGAGAATTGGAAGGGTTGGTTTCCCTTTTAGATAATGAGTGACCAGTTTTATTATTAACAAATATAGTGAATATAAAAGGACCTATTTAGAATGGAAATCAAGGGAAAAAACGTTTTGCTAACTGAATTTCACTTGGTATTCATTTCACCAAGCCAGAAAACTTGCTTTCTTTTTTATACATAATGGGTAACGAGGTCCTTCAAATTCCAATTCAGATGTTCTGTTCTCCACGAAACCAGCTTCAACTCCATGAAGAGTTGAAGATTCCTCTCGTTGTCTTGTGTACTCCTTTATTACTGTTTCTGTACCATATACTACATCATGTATATATCTGTTTCTACTACTGAATCGTTCCTAATATCAGGGCTAATATTTCACCTACATGTGTTAATCCAGGAACAGCAAAATGTCAGGCACATAACAGGCAAGCTATAAATAATATTGAATTGAATTTCTTAAGATAGCTCATTACAGATCAAGATCATTTCTCTAATGCAGACATACAGACAACTGATACATGAAAACATGCTCGATGTTACTAACTATCAAGAAAAGGCATAACAGAACCATAAGTACCATTACTCAGGTGTTTAAAAGACACAAAATTAAAAGATGTTTACTCCTTGGGAGAAAAGTTATGACCAACCTAAACAGTATATTACAAACCAGAGACATTACTTTGCCAACAAAAGTCCATCTAGTCAAGGCTCTGGTTTTTCCAGTAGTCATATATGGATGTGAGAGTTGGACTATAAAGAAAGCTGAGCACTGAAGAATTGAAGCTTTTGAACTGTGGTGTTGGAGAAGACTCTTGAGAGTCCCTTGGACTGTAAGGAGATCCAACCAGTCCATCCTAAAGGAGATCAGTCCTGAATATTCATTGGAAGGACTGATGCTGAAGCTGAAACTCCTTTGGCCACCTAACGTGAAGAGCTGACTCATTTGAAAAGACCCTGATGCGGGAAAGATTGAACGCAGGAGGAGAAGGGGATGACAGAGGATGAAATAGTTGGATGACATCACCGACTCAATGGGCATGAACTTGAGTAAACTCCAGGAGTTGGTGATGGACAGGGAGGCCTGGCGTGCTGCAGTCCATGGGGTGGCAAAGAGTTGGACATGACTGAGTGACTGAACTAACTGACTGACTGACTCAGGTGTTAAGATGGCTATTAAAAGAAGAAGAAGTCAACACTGTTGGTGAGGATGTAGAGAAATTGAAATCCTTATAAAAGCTGTTGCTGCTGCTGCTGAGTCCCTTCAGTCATGTCCGACATTGTGCGCCCCATAGACGGCAGCCCCCCAGGCTCCCCCGTCCCTGGGATTCTCCAGGCAAGAACACTAGAGTGGGTTGCCATTTCCTTCTCCAATGCATGAAAGTGAAAAGTGAAGGTGAAGTCACTCAGTCGTGCCCGACTCTTCGCGACCCCATGGACTGCAGCCTACCAGGCTCCTCCGTCCATGGGATTCTCAAGGCAAGAGTACTGGAGTGGGTTGCCATTGCCTTCTAAATACTGTTGGTAGGAATGTAAAATAGTTCAGTCACAATGTTAAACAGTGTGGAGTTTCTTCAAAAGTTAATATTACCCCATAATCTCATTTCCAGATATATCTCCAAAATAATTGAAATCAGAATTTCAGAAAGATATCTGCACTCTAATGTTCATTGCAGCACAATTTACAATTGATATGCCAAGATATGGAAACAATATAAATGTCCATCCACAGATAAATGGATAAAGAAAATATTACAATGTGTATACAATGTACTATACATTGTTTAAAAAAAAAAGGTAATTTTGAAATATGCAACAACATTAACCATGAAGTCATTATTCTGTGTGAAATAAGTCAGTCACAGAAGGACAAAAACTACATAATTTCACTTCACAATAAAACATTTTAAGTTGCCTCACTGATTAAATTATGCCTGCAAAGTTGGAATTTAACAGTGTCAGAGACCATGTGTTTGATTCATTCTCTTGAATTAACTCAGTAAAAATATTAATTAACATGGTAACTTCCCTATTAATGAATGTAACTGCTGTTTAGATGCTAAATCATGTCCCACTCTTTGCGAGTCCTGCCGGGCTCCTCTGTCCATGGGATTTTCCAGGCAAGAATACTGGACAGGTTGTTGTTTCCTTCTCCAGGGGATCTACCCAGCCCAGGGATCGAATCCACATCTGCTTGGCAGGCAGATTCTTTACCCAGTGAGCTACCTGGGAATCCCCAAAGGACATAATATCTTTCATTATATATATATTAATGAATATTTGCAGTCATTGCTAAAGATAGCTACAAATACTGTCTTTTTTTTTTTTTTTACTATACTTTTGGATAAATATTTCTCAGTTCTTAAAAAAAGAGCTGTAGAATAAGTATATAATCTTGGCCATTTCACATGGCACTGTTGAATGAATGCAGTCAATTTGTCTTTGTGACCCCAGTATTTTTATAGTTCTTACTGACCATTCCCTGTTGTTAGCATTTGGTTTCTATACACCTTTTAATACTACCACTTAAGCAGGGCTGTAGGGTAAAGAGAAGGTGCTTCAGATCTTACCTCCATTTAGTATTAGCTACAGGAGAAGGAAATGGCAACCCACTCCAGTGTTTTTGCCTGGAGAATCCCAAGGATGGGAGAGCCTGCTGGGCTGCCGTCCATGGGGTCGCACAGAGTCGGACACGACTGAAGTGACTCAGCAGCAGCAGCACAGGACCTTACCCAAGTAGAATGACTTCAAATGCAAAATATGGCACATAGAATATTGCAATAAAAGTTGGTTAAACACATTGGTGAAGATTTTCCTTCATTCCTCCTTTGCTTCTTTGCTTCCTTCCATTAAGAAAGTTCCAGCTTCAAGTTTATTCAAGTTGAATAAATAAAAATTGTTTCTTTATTTAAAAAAAGCATCACAGCAATTTCTAATCCCCACTGAAAAAAAGGATCCATACTGGATCTTTTGAATTACATTTTATAAGAAGCAATTTAATTTTATCCCCAAAATATAAAAATGCAAACTATTCGGAAATCTGATAAAAATAGTGGTGTAGCATACTTGATAATTAGAAATACCAAGGGAATATTTCAGAAAAGATGGGCATAGTAAAGGACAGAATGGTATGGATCTAAGAAGATTAATTATTAAATTAATTTACTATTTAATTTTTAAATTATTTATTAAAAAGAGGTGGCAGGAATATACAGAAGAGCTATACAAAAATGATCTCTGTGGCCCAGATAATGACAATGGTGTGATTACTCACCTAGAGCCTGACAGCCTGGAATGTGAAGTCAAATAGGCCTTACCTAGTGGAGGTGATGGAATTCCAGCTGAACTATTTCAAATCACAAAAAATGATGCTGTCAAAGTGCTGCACTCAATGTGCCAGCGAGCTTGGAAAACAGCAGTGGCCACTGGACTGAAGAAGGCCAGTTTTCATTCCAGTCCCAAAGAAAGGCAATACCAGAGAATGTTCAAACTACCGCAAAAATGCACTCATTTCACACATTAGCAAAGAAATGCTCAGAATTCTCCAAGCTAGGTTTCAACAGTACATGAACTGAGAACTTCTAGATATTCAACCTAGATTTAGAAAAGACAGAGGAACCAGAGATCAAATTGCCAACATCTGTTGGATGATAGAAAAAGCAAGAGAATTTAGAAACCATCTACTTCTGCTTGGTTGACTACCCTAAAGCCTTTGACTGTATAGATCACAACAAACTGTAGAAAATTCTTAAAGAGATGGGAATACCAAACCACCTTAGGTGACTCCTGAGAAACCCATATGCAGGTCAAGAAGCAACCGTTAGAACTGGACACAGAAAAACAAAACAGTTCCGAATTGGCAAAGGAGTTTGTCAAAGCTGTATATTGTCATCCTGCATTTTAACTTATATGTAGAATACATTATGTGAAATGCCAGGCTGGATGAAGCACAAGCTGGAATCAAGATTGCTGGGAGAAATATCAATAACCTTAGACATGCAGATGACACCACCCTTACAGCAGAAAGCGAAGAGGAACTAAAGAGCCTCAAGATGAAGGTGAAACAGGAGAGTGAAGAAGATGGCTTAAAACTCAACATTCAAAAGAGTAAGATCATGACATCTGGTCCCATCATTTCATGGCAGATAGATGGGGAAAAAGTGGAAACAGTGAGAGACTTCATTTTTGGGGGCTCCAAAATCACCAGATAGTGACCGCAGCCATGAAATTAAAAAACGTTTGCTCCTTGGAAGAAAAACTATGACAAACCTAGACAGAGTATTAAAAAGCAAAGACAGTAATTTGCCAACAAAGGTCTGTGTAGTCAAAGCAATGATTTTTCCAGTAGTCATGTATGGATGTGAGAGTTGGACTATAAAGAAAACTGAGCACTGAAGAATTGATGCTTTTCAACTATAGTGTTGGAGAAGACACTTGAGAGTCCCTTGGACTGCAAGGTGATCAAATCAGTCCATCCTAAAGGAAATCAACCCTGAATATTCAATAGAAGGATTGATGCTGAAGCTAAAACTCTAATGCTTTGGCCACCTGTTGCGAAGAGCTGACTCGTTAGAAAAGACCCTGATGTTGAGAAAGGTTGAAGGCAGGAGGGGAAACGGACAACAGAGGATAGATGGTTAGATGGCATCACTGACTTAATGGGCATGAGTTTGTGCAAGCTCCGGGAGATGGTGAAGGACAAGGAAGCTTGGTGTACTGCAGTCTATGGTGTCACAACGAGTCAGACACTACTAAGTGACTGAACAGCAAAATACTTGATAATATTTGCTCGTTACTTTTCTTTATATTTTTTCTTGTTATGTTGTAAAATGAAATAGTCAACAATCCTTGCCTATGAAAGCTGCACTTTAAACATCAAGATTTCCTAAAGCAACTTTAGTAAACATTCTTTAGTTAATAAATTGTTTTTACATTTTATAGAGTTTTAACAGGACAGGCTTAGTGGAGAAATAGCCATAGTGATGAATTCCCTTAAGAAAAATAAAGTGGTCGGAATTTGCTATGAATTTTGATTGAAAACAAGCTTTAAGAGATTATTTTTAACCTGTAAGTGCATAGATTCTAATTCCACTTTCATTTCAATATGAAAAAATCCTGTTATATCATTACTTTTACAGTGTGCACAGGGTCCCCAAGTAACAATTTTTCAAAGTGTTTTTGATGTGGAAGGTAAAATCCTGCCTGTGATATTAAAAAATATTATCAAGGCAGATAATGCTGCTGATCTATATTAGAGGATTATCACTATTAAATTGAACATGTATATTTATGTAAGAGATCTACAATCCCCAATTTTTGGAACAATGATTTTCATCTTTATTTCCCTGTCAACCTCTATGATTCCGATTAACTTGACAGGTTTATGAGACATGATATTTCTGTCCCGTTGAATCCAATAGGGCAGGGATTCTTTTTCCTATCATATAGTCATAACATTATTGCAAATACCATTGCAATATTCAGTTATCCAATTAATGATATTATTTTGTTCTACATGCTTAGATTAAGACATTCCCCTCTGTGTATTTAAAATGGCAATAATCTCCTTCCTCCTCCAGGGGATCTTCTTGCCCCAGGGATCAAACCCACATCTCCTGCATTGACAGGCAGATATTTTTTACCACTGAGTCACTTGGGAAGCCCCATGTAACAGATTACTGGTAGCTTAAAATAATGTTTTAAGTGAAAAGAAACATTTCAAAACCTTACATATTGAGCAATACATACACTATATTTATCTCTCTCTCTCTATGGATTTATATGGACAGTGGTAAAGAAACCAGCTGCCAATGTGGGAGACACAGGAGGTGTGGGTTTGATCCCGGGTTGGGAAGAACCCTTGGAGTAGGAAATGACAATCCACTCCAGTATTCTTGCCTGGAAAATTCCACGGACAGAGAAGCCTGGCATGCTACAGTCCATGGGGTCACACAGAGTCGGAGCCACTGAGCTTGCACACACATGGATAAACAAACACACACACATGCACAAATATGTTAATTGTCTTCAGGTAGTAAAATCCAGATTGTTTTATTTTTCTTATGACTTTTCTATGTTTTCTGGTCTTTTTGCAGAGATCATTATATTATTGTTGGAATATAGAAAAGCAAAATGAAGATAATTATAGCTCCAATTGATAACTGATTCTAGTATACAAATCAGACAAGCATTCATACCATATGTATGTCTGATGCTGCTGCTGCTAAGTCACTTCAGTCGTTTCCAACTCTGTGCGACCACATAGACTGCAGCCCACCAGGCTCCCCTGTCCCTGGGATTCTCCAGGCAAGAACACTGGAGTCAGTTGCCATTTCCTTCTCCAATGCATGAAAGTGAAAAGTGAAATTGAAGTTGCTCAGTCGTGTCCGACTCTTAGAGACCCCATGGACTGCAGCCTACCAGGCTCCTCCATCCATGGGCTTTTCCAGGTAAGAGTACTGGAGTGGGTGTCATTGCCTTCTCCATGTATGTCTGATAGTTAAGGTTAATTGCCTCTGACCACTTCACGTCCCAGTGCCATGTGTTACTGGTTGTGTAACTTAGCCAAGTGACTTAGTTTCTCTGTGCCATGGTTTCCTTATCTGTAAAACACTGATAGTTCCTATCATGTTTTGGGCAGTTGAGTTAGTGGCTCACAGTAAACACCACATAAGAGTTAAAAATTATTAACATACCTAGTAACAGAAGTAGTATAAAGACAAATATGTTCATCTACTGTGTTCACTGACAGATTACCAGGACACAGAACAGTGCCTGGAAAATAATAGGCAATAAATATATGATGAATGGAGACATGAAAGAAAAAGGGAGAAAGGAAGTCTTCTTTTATTTGATAAGAATAATAATTCACATATAATATGACAGGAATATTACTAATAACGATTATTATGTGTACCTAGGTGCATTTGAATGTCTTTTATCTAATTCATTTCTTTTTCAAATAATTAAGACAAGTATAGATTTTATAACTTCTGGATAGAAATCTCTATGATTCACTCTCTAGTGTATATTGGAGTCAATTTCGACCAACTGTTGACTTAATTTTAAGCTATATATATTATCACCTAACTGTAAGTCCACATTTCTCTTTAACTTATATGGAGATCAACTTATTTTAAAGGAGAGCCATGCTCTATGCAGAGAGTTAAGGGATTAAAAAAATAACATAGTGTGTTCCCTGGACAGCAGAATGTAAAAGGTGTAAAATATTTCATATTTTCCTTAAGGATATGTAAATGCTTTGAAAAATGTCATGAAATGATTGTCTTTATTGGAAAGGCCATTTTCATTATTGATGAGTGTTGTAGTAGAATGTTATCAGGCTAGTCAGCCTGCTCTTATAGCATTGTCAAAAGAGATTAGTTATTAAACTACAATGACCCTTAAGAAGCCAACTGTGGGCTTCCAGTTTGAGGATGACACAGTGAAGATATTTCTGTATCTTTTTCTGAAAAAATAAATAAATAAATAAATAACTTCTAAAACAAAAAGAACAGAACACAGAAACAGAAACCCATTGGTAAAAACAAGGGGCATCTGGGACCCTGACTCACAACATACAAAGACTAGGATGGAAGTAGAAAGGATGGATCATATCCAGTGTCAATGAGAAGAAAGCCCATTTGTCACAACAGAACTCAGAAAGATTCAGGAATGTAGGCCTTGTGAATGCAAGGCAACGTTGACATTAGTGCTGAAAATAGGGAAGCGTCCCTTATTTTTCTTTTTAGTAATTGTATAAAGTGCTTCCACGGAGAAGGCAATGGCACCCCACTCCAATACTCTTGCCTGGAAATTCCCATGGACAGAGGAGCCTGGTAGGCTGCAGTCCATGGGGTCGCTAAGAGTCAGATGCAACTGAGCGATTTCACTTTCATGCATTGGAGAAGCAAATGGCAACCCATTCCAGTGTTCTTGCCTGGAGAACCCCAGAGACAGAGGAGCCTGGTGGGCTGCCATCTATGGGGTCACACAGAGTCGGACACGACTGAAGCGACTTAGCAGCAGCAGCAGCCTAAAGTGCTTCCAAGTTGGTACAGTGATAAAGAGCCCACCTGCCAATACAGAAGACACGAGAGACGAGGGTCCAATCCCTGTGTTGGGAAGGTCCCTTCGAGTAAGAAATGGCAGCCCACTCGAGTATTCTTGCCTGGAAAAGTCCATGGATGAAGGAGCCAGGTGGGCTACTGTCCATGGGGTTGCAAAGAATCAGACATGACTGAACAACTGAGCATAAGGGCAAAGAGCAGGGAGACCCCCAGATTCTCACACCAGCCCCTTGTGGTGGGCAACTTCCCTGTCTGTCCCTGATGAAAGCAGAGATGACTATTTTGTATGGAGACAGGATCCAGATTAAAAGACTCCTTGCAGAGGAAAGTAGGAAAGAGAATTCCATACTGAAAACTAGGAGTTTAAGTGCAATTGTTAAGTGAAACAGCCAGTTAGTTATACTTAAGAGTGAAGAATCTACATAAATTATTTGGAATTACTTACAAGGAAGGTTTGTTTGTTCTCCACTATTTAATTTTTCAATTATTTATTTTTTTCACTATGGCCTCATGGATATTTATTTCATACTTTATGTTATAACCCAGTACTACTTTGCTTATTTTATCAGATTGTTCCTGCTTTGGCCAGTAGGAGCTCTTTCAGCTGACTCTGGTATCCTTTTGACATGCCCCATCACTGTGGTGGAAGTGCTGTTTCAGCAACCCTTACTTTCCATCACTGCAAGATGCTCCAGGTTGATCCTGAATATTTTCTGTCTCAGTCCTAGATCCAGCCATTTTTCTGAGAATCCTTGTTTCCTTTCATTGTAGCATTGTATTGGAAAGTCAAATTTGGGTTCCTAAGTGTGCTATCTTTCTGTTTTTGATATCTATATTAATTTCATTGTGATTGGAGAACATATTATGTATAATTTCTATTCTTAAAAATTTAAAGAATGTGTTTCATGCTCCACCACATGGTATATCTTGGTGAATACTCCATGTGAGTTTGAGAAGAACATACATTTTGATGTTGTTGTGTGGAGTGTTATATAAATATCAATTATATCAAGTTAACTGATAGTGTTATTCAGGTCAACCACATTCTTATGGATTCTTCTGCCAGCCTGACCTATCAATTACTGTCAAGGGGTGTTGAAATGATCAATTATAAGAGTGAATTTGTCTATTTCTTTTTTCAGTTATAACAGTTTTTGCCTCACATATTTTGATTGTTATCAGGTGTATACATGTTTAGGGTTATAAGTCTTCCTGAAGAACTGATCCCTTTATCATTACATAGAACCCCTCTGATTCTTGATAACTTTTCTTATTCTGAGTGTGTTTTGTCTAAATCTGATAGAGAGAGTCTTTGTTTCAGTTAGTGTTGGCACTGTATACTTTTCTCCACCCCATTACTTTTAACTGTTTTCATATTTGAATTTCATATTTGAATCAGGCTTATTGTCAACAACATACAGTTGAGCTTTCTTATTTTAATCTACTCTGACAATCTCTGCCTTTTAATTGGCATTTTTAAATTAATCACATTTAAAGTGATAACTGATATTCTTGGATTAATAAAAACCATGTTTTAACTGTGGTTTAGTTTTTATCAGTCTCTTTTTTTGCCTTCTCTGCTCTTAATTGAGCATTTTATATGATTTTATTTTATCTCCTCTCTTGTTGGATCAATTATATTTCTTTAAATGAAACCTAGTGGTTGTTCCAGAGTATAAAATGTACATTTTTACCTTATCTAAGTCCACCTTCATATAATACTATTCCACTACACTTTAATGCAGCTTCTTCTAACAGAGAATATTATTTCCTCCCTCCTCTCCCTTATGACATTACTGTCATTTATTTCACTTATCCATATGCTATAAACACCCAATATATTGTCAGTATTATTCCTTTGAGCAATTACCTTTCAGAGTAATTAAAATGAGAAAAAAAATGAATTATTTTTCCTCTGTTGCTTTTCTTTTATTTAGGCACATGTTTCTAACATATAATTTCCCATCCACCTAAAGAAGAACATCATTTAACATTTAATGTAGGGCAGGTCTGCTGATGGTAAGTTACTTCAGTTTTTGTTTGTCTGAGAAATCCTTTATTTCTCCCTCACTTTTATAGGGCAATTTCATTAGATATAGAATTATAGACTGGAAGTTGTATTCCTTTAGGCCGTGGTAAAGTCTTTCCTCTTGTAAGGTAAGCCTTTATTATGGAGAAGGCTCTGTATTATGAAGAATAATCACCATGAGTACTCTTTCCTTCACCCTACCAGAGAAAGCAGGGGTTCTTTCTCAGATTATCACACTGGAAACTGGTAAAGCTCCAAAAATGTGGCTCAACAACTGTGGCTCCCAAGAGTCTCCCAAAGTCTTGCTAACACTCATTTAGCCTCTAAAATATGTCAAAATTGTCATTTAAGTATTGGTATCAATTGATGACTCCAGGGTCTTCTGATCCAGGTAATCTGATCTCAGCTTGGACTCTGTATTTACCTGTCTCTCTAGATTTCAGAGTGATGTTTTGCTCTGAAAACTCCAAAAAGAGTCACCGATTTTCTGTCTGTTTGACTTTTTGTTGCTCTAAGAGGAGGAGTGACAATCCCCAAGCTCTTGAGATGTCACAGCTGAAAACTGAAGTCTAGATATAAAGCTTTGATAACAAAAAGTTCAAGTATTAAGTTTTAAAAGTTGACTTAAGAATCAAACAAATCCCTTTCTTTTGACTTTGCAATCTTGTGACATAAAATATATGAAATTATATGGAGAAAAAATTATATCTACTCTGAAAATTATTTATAAACCACTTCCAACCATAATCATCTATTCCTTTCAAATACTTCCTGGTGGACAGAAATAGCTTCAATGCTGAACATACCATTGACTTCATATTGATCATTCTTAAAACGTAGGATAGGATAAAATTTTAACATTTAACAAAGTAAGCATAAAGAGATCGGTAAGTGAGTACCAATTTGCTGCTTTCAGTCATTTTCATATTAGCACTTCTAAGGAAAACATTTGATGAAAAATATTTCTAAAATAAGTCTACATCTTCATCAAGGATATTTTTTAAAAATATATTTACAACTTTAGTAATCACTGGCTAATGTTAATTATCTCATTGAAAGTGGGAGAAAAACTGCTAGCTCTATCACACCAATTTTCATGGTGCTTTGATGATTATTTGAGTAGGAATTATGATACAAATTGATTAAGTACTATATTTATTTCAAAGTGTGATTATAAGAAGAATAAAAATATCATAATGAACCCATGAATAATGTACACTTGGGACTAATTACAAGGATAAATTAAGACACATTAGAATGATAATAGCAATGTATAATGGATTGGGTGGTATGGAGATCTTTTGTTCCATTTCCTCATTCATTGCCCCATAAGTTACCTAATTAACATACAGAAAATCCCAGGACAGATGACTCAGCAAGTTTACATCTTTCAGCTTTCATATGGAATATTTTATCAAGAAATATTTATGATCTAATTAACATATTAAAAAAAACCACTCAGCTACAAGCATATACTAAATGTTTAACATTGTCAGGAGTGATAGAGACATTAAATGTAGCATGTTCCCTATTATAAGAGACCTAAAAATTTAATGTGGAAAATTTTACTTGAAAATTCACACTGTTGGCATCTTTTAAAATATTTGAAAATCAGACCACACTAAGCCAGAAATTCTATGTAGTAACATTATCTAGAGCTGAAAATATATACCAGAATGATCAATCAATAAAAGATGAAGGTTTGGCTTTAATTTTTGATCAGTTCCATTTGTCTTCAGAGGTCTTTTGGTAGTTCAGCTATAACTTATATTCACCTATTTTTTTATTAGGTAAATGCACTGACCTAAAGTAAAAGCAAGAGTTTTAGACTGATAATGTAAGTCTTTGGTTCTCAAGGAAACTTGAGTGAATGTTTTAGAGAGCTATGTACTAGAAAATCCCATTATTTCTTCCTGAGAAATATTTCCTCCTCTAAGCTTGTGTCATTCTTTTACCTGTCCTCTGAGGCAGTTTGAATTCAGGATCTTTGCTTTACAGTAAGACCAACTTAAGTTAAATCCCAGTTCTGCCACAAAAAAATTGTAAAATTGAGCAAGTCAACCAACTTCTTGGAGCCTCAGTATAAAATAAAAATATAATTGTATCCACTGGTTAGTGTTCAGTAAAGAAAAAAGACCTACTACAAGTTTTATAGAAACAAGTCCCTTACACAATCTTGGAGCAGAGATATGGACAGGTTGGGTAAATAAACCTCTGGAATTCAGTAAAGTTGCAGGATACAAAATTAGTACACAGAAATCTGCTGTATTTCTATACAGTAACAACAAAAGATCAGAAACAGAAATTATGAAAACAATCTCATTTACCATCATATCAAAAAGAATAAACTATCTAGCAATAAATCTACCTAAGGAGGCAGACTTGTACTCTGAAAACTCTAAGATGAAAGAAATCAAAGATGACACAAACAGATGAAAAGATACATCTATGTTCTTGGATTCAAATAATTGATATATTTAAAATCATTTTAAAGCCCAAGGTAATACACCGATTCAAAGCAATCCCTATCAAATTACCAATGACATTTTTTTGTGGATCTAGAACAAAATACCTTAAAATTTGTATGGAAACAGAGAAGACTTGAAAAGTTCAAGAAATCTCTAGAACAAAAGATGGGGCTTCAGGAATTGGGCTCTGTGACTTCATACTATATGATAAACCTATAGTAATCAAAAGAGTATGGTAATGGCACAAAGACAGACAAATGAATAAATGAAACAGGATTTAAAACCCAGAAATAAATCCACTCACCCATGGCTAATAAATCTATGACAAAGTAGGTAAGATTATACAGTAGAGAAAAGACAGTCCTGCCAATTAATGGTGCTGGTAAAACTTGATAGACACATGTGAAAGAATGAAAATAGAACATTCTATTTTCAAACATTCTAAATTCAAAATGGACTAAAGACCTAAATTTAAGACTAAAATCTATTAAATTTTTAGAGGGAAACAAAGGCAAACTCTTTGACATAAATCACAGCAATATCTTTCTGGATCTACCTCTTAGAGTAATGAAAATAAAAACAAAGTAAACAAATGGAGCCTAATTAAAATAAAAGCTTTTGCAAAGCAAGAAACCGTAAACAAAAAATATAACCAACAGAATAGGAGAAAATATTCTCAAATTATGCAATGAACAATGAATTAATCTCTAAAATGTATAAAAGATCATGCAGTTCTATGTAAAAAAAAAAAAAAAACTAACTCAAAAAATGGGTGGCAGGTCTAAATGGACATTTGTCCAAAGAAGACATAGAGATAGGCAAAAAGCATATGAAAATATTCTCAACATTGCTAATTATTAGAAAAATGCAAACCAAACTACAATACATTATCACCTTGAATGGGTCAGAATGGCCATCATCAAAAGGTCTACAAACAACAAATGCTGGAGAGGCTGTGGAGAAAAGGGAACTTCCCTATACTGGTAGGAATGTAAATTCTTACAGCCATTATGGAGAACACTATGAAGGTTCCCTAAAAATAAAACTACAAATAGAGATTGCATATGATCCAGCAATCCCGTTCTGGGCATATATCTGGAGAAAACCATATGGGCAAAACCTTTGAAAAGATACATGCACATCAAAGCTCATTGCAGCACTATTTACAATAGTCAAGACAGAAAAGTAACCTAAATGTCCATCAACATATGAATGAATAATGAAAACACAGACTATTACTCCATTCAGTCATAAAAGCATCACTACAAACAAAACTTTGAACTATTTCAAATTCTAAAAGTTGATGCTGTGAAAGTGATGCATTCAAAATGCCAGCAAACATGGAAAACTCAGCAGTGGCCACAGGACTGGAAAAGGTCAGTTTTCATTCCAATCCCAAAGAAGGGCAATGCCAAAGGATGTTCAAACTACTGTGTAATTGCAATTCTTCTCACATGCTAGCAAAGTAATGCTCAAAAGTCTTCAATAGTATGTGAACTGAGAACTTCCAAATGTTCAACCTGGATTTTGAAAATGCAGAGGAACCAGAGATCAAATTGCCAACATCTGCTAGATCACAGAGAAAGTAAGAGAGTTCCAGAAATACACCAACTTCTGCATAATTGTCTACCATAAAGCCTTTGACTGTGTGGATCAAAACAAACTGTGAAAGATTCTTAAAGAGATGAGAATACCAGACCACATTACCTGCCTCCTGAAAAACTGTATGCAGGTCAAGAAGCAACAGTTAGAGCTGAACATGGACTATGTACTAGTTCAAAATTGGGAGGGGAGTTTGTCCAGGCTGTATAGTGTTACCATGCTAATTTAACTTGCATGCAGAGTACATCATGAGAAATGTTGGGCTAGATGAAGCACAAACTGGAATCAAGATTGCTTGGAGAAATAATGATAACCTCAGATATGAAGATGACACCACCCTAATGGCAGAAAGCAAAGAGGAACTAAAGAGCCTCTTGATGAAAGTGAAAGAGGAGAGTGAAAAACCTGCCTTAAAACTCAATATTTAAAAGATGAAGATCATGGCATCTGGTCTCATCACTTCATGACAAATAGATGGGGAAACAATGGAAACAGTGACAGACTTTATTTTCTTGGGCTCCAAAATCACTGCAGATGGTGACTGCAGCCATGAAATTTAAAAATGCTTACTCCTTGGAAGAAAAGCTATGACAAACCTAGACAGTATATTAAAAAGCAGAGACATTACTTTACCAACAAATGTCTGTCTAGTCAAAGCTATGGTTTTTCCAGTAGTCATGTATGGATGTGAGAGTTAGACCATAAAGAAGGCTGAACACTGAAGAATTGAAGCTTTCGAACTGTGGTGTTGGAGAAGACTCTTGAGAGTCCCTTGGAGTGCAAGGAGATCAAACCAGTCCATCCTAAAGGAAATCAGTCCTGAATATTCACTGGAAGGACTGATGTTGAAGTGCAACTCCTATACTTTGGCCACGTCCTGCGAAGAATCATTAGGAAAGATGTGATGCTGGGAAAGATTGAAGGCAAGAGAAGGGAACAACAGAAGAGGGGATGATTGGATGACATCACTGGCTCAATGGACATGAATTTGAGCAAGCTCTGGGAGATGGTGAAGAAGCCTGACATGCTGTAGTCCCTGGGGTCACAAAGAGTAAAACACAACTGAGCAGCTGAACAACAGCAGCCACGAAAAGGATGAAATAACGCCATTTGCAGCAATGTGGATGGAATTAACTAAGTGAATAAGTCAGAGAGAGAAATACAAATATCATATGATATCATTTATATATGGAATCTTTTTTGTCTTTATTTTTATTTATTTTTTAAATATAAATTTATTTATTTTAATTGGAGGTTAATTACTTTACAATAAAAAAGATATAGATGAATTGATTTATAATACAAAAACAAACTTAGAAAATAAATTTATAATTACCAAAGGGGAAACATAGGAGAGGGATAAATTAGAAGGTTGGGATTTACATATAAGCAGTACTATATATGACTTCCCTGGTAGCTCAGATGGTAAAGTGTCTACCTACAATGTGGGAGACCCGGGTTCGATCCCTGGGTTGGGAAGATCCCCTGGAGAAGGAAACAGCAACCCACTCCAGTACTCTTGCCTGGAAAATCCTATGGATGGAGGAGCCTGGTAGGCTACCGTCCACAGGGTTGCAAAGAGTCAGACACGACTGAGCAACTTCCTTTTCCCTTTCCCTACTATATATAAAATAGAGAATCAATAAGGATGTACAGTACAGTACAGAGAACTCTATTCTGTGGTCTGTATATAGGAAAAGAATCTGAAAAAGGAAATATATACATATACTATATATAAATATTTTATGTATATAATATATTTTATGTACATAATGTAAATATCATTTTTAAAATATCATATATTTTATTTTATATATCTAGTATATTATATATATATATAAGAATATATATATATATCCTTTGCTGTATACCTGAAATTAATACATTGTAAATCAACTATACTGTAATACAAAATAAAAACTAAAAAAAATAATTGTCTATCAATCAGTGTTCAGTTAAGAAAACACACTACTATGAGTCTTATAAGAATAAATCCCTTACACAAACTTGGGTCTTGGGTGTGAGCATATTGGGTAAATAAACATCTGGAAGTGGAATGGATCATCAAAGAAAGTCAGTGATTAGTCTGAAGAACTGGCACTGTGACATGTAAGAGCTTGCTGGAAAATCCAAGAGGCCAACCCTGTTAACCACCATAGTAAGAGTATGAAGGGTGTCTGAAGAGGTCTATGAGAAGCCATGATTTTCTCCAGCAGCTACTGCCTCTGCCTGTCCATAGTCAAGTGACAGGACTGAGTTTGGTGCCACTTATGGCCAGTATGGTTATCTGTCCAGAATAACCATAAGCTTGATGCAAGAAAAAAGAGCAACAAATTAGAATCCACTGGGGACTTCTGACCATGAAAACTATGGCCAATGGATGCTTCCTACACTTGCATCCTCCAAATCTTCCTGAAGTTCCTAGCAAACTCTAACCAAAATTATATGAGAAAAAGAGACTCAGGGAACCTGAAACTGAGTTTAACCAAACTGACACTGTACAAGCCAGAAAAGAAATCTACTTCATGGAGTTATGAGGATAATTCCTATAATATTGATTGAGTAGTCCAGTTATCAGATATTGCTGAGAAGAGTTCCATGCCAGATTTGATCAAAACCATAAAATATCTTAGATTTAGTCCAAAGGATACAATTATTTTAAAACAAATGTGTGAATAGTGCAATTTGAACTAGGCTGCAATTCCAGTTGAGCTATTTCAAATCTTGGAAGTTGATGCTGTGAAAGTGCTGCACTCAATATGCCAGCAAATTTGAAAAACTCAGCAATGGCCACAGGACTGGAAAAGGTCAGTTTTCATTCCAATCCCAAAGAAAGGCAATACCAGGAATGCCCAAACTACCGCACAATTGCACTTATCTCATATGCTAGGAAAGTAATGCTCAAAATTCTCCAAGCCAGGCTTCAGCAATACTTGAATTGTAAACTTCCAGATGTTCAAGCTGGTTTTAGAAAAGGCAGAGGAACCAGAGATCAAATTGCCAACATCTGGTGGATCATGAAAAAAGCGAGATAGTTCCAGAAAAACATCTATGTCTGCTTTATTGAGGCTATGCCAAAGCCTTTGACTGTGTGGAACACAATAAACTGTGGAAAATTCTGAAAGAGATGGGAATACCACAACCTGACCTGCCTCTTGAGAAACTTATATGCAGTCAGGAAGCAACAGTTAGAACTGGACATGGAACAACAGACTGGTTCCAAATACAAAAAGGAGTATGTCAAGGCTATATATTGTCACCCTGCTTATTTAACTTATATGCAGAGTATATCATGAGAAACACTGGGCTGGAAGAAGCACAAGCTGGAATCAAGATTGCCGGGAGAAATCTCAATAACCTCAGATGACATCACCCTTATAGCAGAAAGTGAAGAGGACTTAAAAAGCCTCATGATGAAAGTGAAAGAGGAGAGTGAAAAAGTTGGCTTAAAGCTCAACATTCAGAAAACGAAGATCATGGCATCTGGTCCCACCACTTCATGGGAAATAGATGGGGAAACAGTGGAAACAGTGTCAGACTTTATTTTGGGGGCTCCAAAATCACTGCAGATGGTGATTGCAGCCATGAAATTAAAAGACGCTTACTCCTTGGAAGGAAACTTATGACCAGCCTAGACAGCATATTAAAAAGTAGAGATATTACTTTGCCAACAAAGGTCCATTTAATCAAGGCTATGGTTTTTCCAGTGGTCATGTATGGATGTGAGAGTTGGACTGTGAAGAAAGCTGAGTGCTGAAGAATTGATGCTTTTGAACTGTGGTTTTGGAGAAGACTTGAGAATCCCTTGGACTGCAAGGAGATCCAACCAGTCCATCATAATGGAGACCAGTCCTGGGTGTTCATTGGAAGGACTGATGCTGAGGCTGAAACTCCAATACTTTGGCCACCTTGTGCAAAGAGTTGACTCATTGGAAAAGACCCTGATGATAGGAGGGATTGGGGGCAGGAGGAGAAGGGGACGACAGAGGATGAGATGGGTGGATGGCATCACCGACTCAATGAACATGAGTTTGGGTGAACTCCAAGAGTTGGTGATGGACAGGGAGGCTTGGTGTTTTGTGATTCATGGGGTCGCAAAGAGGTGGACATGACTGAACGACTGAACTGAACTGAACTGAGGCTGCAATGTTAAATCTAAAGTATCTAATCTGAAAAATTTTCTACTGGATAACTCTTTCAGCCAGTTCAGTTCAGTTGCTCAGTCGTGTCCAACTCTTTGTGACCCCATGGACTGCAGCACACCAGGCATGTTGGTCCATCACCAACTCCCAGAGTTTACTCAAATTCATGTCCATTGTGTTGGTGATGCCATCCAAACAATTCATCCTCTGTCATTCCCTTCTCCTCCCTCCCTCAATCTTTCCCAGCATAAGGGTCTTTTCAAATGAGTCATTTCTTCGCATCTGGTGGCCAAAGTATTGGATTTTCAGCTTCAGCACCGGTTCTTCCAATGAATATTCAGTACTGATTTTCTTTAGGGCAGACTGGTTGGATCTCCTTGCAGTCCAAGGGACTCTCAAGAGTCTTCTCCAATACCACAGTTCAAAAGCTTCAGTTCTTCAGCACTCATCTTTCTTTATAGTCCAACACTCACATCCATACATGACTACTGGAAAAACCATAGCCTTGACAAAATGGACCTCTGTTGGCAAAGTAATGTCTGTGGTTTTTAATATGCTATCTAGGTTGGTCATAATTTTTCTTCCAAGGAGTAAGCATTGTTTAATTTCATGGGTGCAATCACCATCTGCAGTGATTTTGGAGCCCGCCAAAAATAAAGTCTGTCACTGTTCCCATTGTTTCCCCATATACTGCCATGAAGTGATGGCACCAGATGCCAAGATCTTAGTTTTCTGAATGTTGAGCTTTAAGCCAACTTTTTCATTCTCCTCTTTCATTTTCATCAAGAGATTGTTTAGTTCTTCTTTGCTTTCTGCCATAAGGGTGGTGTCATCTGCATATCTGAGGTTATTAATATTTCTCCCGGCAATCTTGATTCCAGCTTGTGCTTCTTCAAGCCTAGCGTTTCTCATGATGTACTCTGCATATAAATTAAATAAGCAGGGTGACAATATACAGCCTTGATGTACTCCTTTCCTGATCTGGAACCAGGCTGTTGTTCTATGTCAGTTCTAACTATTGCTTCCTGACATGCATACAGATTTCTCAGGAGGCAGGTCAGGTTGTCTGGAATTCTCATCCATTTAAGAATTTTCCAGTTTGTTGTGATTCACACAGTCAAAGGCTTTGGCATAGTCAAAACAGCAGAAGTAGATACTGGAACCAGGCTGTTGTTCTATGTCAGTTCTAACTATTGCTTCCTGACATGCATACAGATTTCTCAGGAGGCAGGTCAGGTTGTCTGGAATTCTCATCCATTTAAGAATTTTCCAGTTTGTTGTGATTCACACAGTCAAAGGCTTTGGCATAGTCAAAACAGCAGAAGTAGATGATTTTCTGGAACTTTTTGCTTTTTCGATGATCCAGCAGATGTTGGCAATTTGATCTCTGGTTCCTCTGCCACCTTGCTATTCTTTGGAACTCTGCATTCAAATGAGTATATCTTTCCTTTTCTCCTTTGCCTTTTGCATCTCTTCTTTTCACAGCTATTTGTAAGGCCTCCTCAGACAACCATTTTGCCATTTAGCATTTCTTTTTAGGCAGGATGGTCTTGAAACCTGCCTCCTATACAATGCCATGAACCTCTACCATAGTTCTTCAGGCACTCTATCAGATCTAATCCCTTGAATCTGTTTGTCACTTCCACGGCATATTCGTAAGGGATTTGATCTAGGTCATACCTGAATGGTCTAGAGGTTTTCCCTACTTTCTTCAATTTAAGTATGAATTTGGTAATAAGGAGTTCATGATTTGAGCCACAGTCAGCTCCCAGTCTTGTTTTGCTGACTATATAGGGCTTCTCCATCTTTGGCTGCAAAGAATATAATCAATCTGATTTTGGTATTGACCATGTGGTGATGTCCATGTTAGAGTCTTCTCTTGTGTTGTTGGAAGATGGTGTTTGCTAAGACCAGTGCATTTTCTTGACAAAACTCTATTAGCCTTTGCCCTTCTTCATTCTGTACTCCAAGGCAAAATTTGCCTGTTACTCCAGGTGTTTCTTGACTTCCTATTTTTGCATTCCAGTCCCTTATAATGAAAAGGACATCTTTTTTGAGTGTTAGTTCTAGAAGTTCTTGTAGGTCTTCACAGAACTTCGTTCAACCTCATCTTCTTCAGAAATTTGCCTGTTACTCCAGGTGTTTCTTGACTTCCTATTTTTGCATTCCAGTCCCTTATAATGAAAAGGACATCTTTTTTGAGTGTTAGTTCTAGAAGTTCTTGTAGGTCTTCACAGAACTTCGTTCAACCTCATCTTCTTCAGGATTACTGGTCAGGGTATAGACTTACATTCTTGTGATATTGAATGATTTGCCTTGGAAACAAACAGAGATCATTCTGTTGTTTTTGAGATTGCACCCAAAAACTGCATTTTGGACTTTTGTTGACTATGATGGCTGCACCATTTCTTCTCAGGGATTCTTGCCCACAGTAGTAGATATAATGGTCATCTGAGTTAAATTCACCCAGTTCAATTTATTTCCCTGATTCCTAAAATGTCAGTGTTCACACTTGCCATCTCCTTTTTGACCACTTCCAATTTGCCTTGATTTATGGACCTAACATTTCAGGTTCTCATGCAATACTGCTCTTTACAGCATCAGACCTCCCTTCCATCAGCAATCACATCCACAACTGGGTGTTGCTTTGGCTCTGTTTCTTCATTCTTTCTGGAATAATTTCTCCACTGATCTCCAGTAGCATATTGGGCACCCATCAACCTTGGGAATTCATCTTTCAGTGTCCTATTTTTTTGCTTTTTCATACTGTTCATGGGGTTCTCAAGGCAAGAATACTGAAGTGGTTTGCCATTCCCT
Source organism: Cephalophus harveyi (assembly GCA_006410635.1). Lineage (NCBI taxonomy): Eukaryota > Metazoa > Chordata > Mammalia > Artiodactyla > Bovidae > Cephalophus > Cephalophus harveyi. The sequence goes on from SJYT01077530.1 coordinate 233,162, forward strand.
TTTTGTTCTGACCACGTTTTGTCAGAACACTCCACCATGACCCATCCATCTTGCATGGCCCTACAAGGCAAGGCTCACAGTTTATTGAGTTAGACAAGGCTGTGGTCCACGTGACCAGATTGGTTAGTTTTCTGTGATTGTGGTTTTCAGTCTGTCTGCCCTCTGATGGGAAGGATAAGAGGCTTATGGAAGCTTCCTGATGGGAGAGACTGGCTGACAGGGAAACTGGGTCTTGTTTTTATGGGTGCTGTATTCCTTCCCTGTTATTTACCTGGGGCCAAATCGTGGTGGAGGTAATGAAGATAATTCTACCTCCTTCAAAAGGTACATGCATGCACTGCTACATGGTAAAGAATATCTCTTTACCATCACCAAGTTTATTTTTCTTCCATAGGTTTCTTGCCTTCTTCTGAAAAACATTTTGCCTCTTGAGTTCCTCTCTTGTTCCATTCTTTGATTTGTCCCATGATGGCTGAGTTTATGATCTGTCCTGTGATGGCCAGTGTGACCAGGACAAAGGATATTCATATATTTAACTAAACATTATTGCTGGGTGTGTCTCAAGATGTTTAAGGAAGAAATTATCATTTGAATAAGTAGACTGAGTAAAGCAGATTGCCCTTCTCAATGTGGATAGTGTGGGAGTCATCCAAACTGTTGAGAGCCTGAATAGAACAAAATGGGGAAGAAAGGAATGATTCACTCTCTTTCTTACTGTTGAGCTGGAACATTGGTCTTCTCCTGCACTTAGACCAGGATAGCACCTTATTTTCAGGCCTTTCAGACTAACTTAAACTTACACCACTGGCTCCACAAACTTAATGGCCTAAGATACCTTTATTTTACAGTGTCCATGGGTCAGGAACCTAGCATAGCTTATATGGGTCTTATATTCTGGGTCTTACAAGTCTACAGTCAGGGTGTTGGCTGGACTATGCTCTAACCTGGAGGCATGAGCAGAGAAAAATGTTCTTCCAAGTTCTTTGAGGTTGTTAACAGAGTCATTTTCTTACATCAATTGAGTTCATGATAACTTCTTTAGCCAAGGTCTACAGAAAACCATTTCTGAACACGGAGAGAATCTAAGATCCTCTTTTAAGAGCTTTCACGGGATTAAGGCAATGGCATCCCACTCCAGTACTCTTGCCTGGAAACTCCCATGGACGAGGGAGCCTGGTGGGCTGCAGTCCATGGGGTCGCTGAGTCAGACCTGACTGAGCGACTTCACTTTCACTTTTCACTTTCATGCATTGGAGAAGGAAATGGCAACCCACTCCAGTGTTCTTGCCTGGAGAATCCCAGGGATGGCGGAGCCCAATGGGCTGCCGTCTGTGGGGTCGCACAGAGTCGGACACGACTAAAGCGACTTAGCAGCAGCAGCAGCAGCACGGGATTAAATCAAGTCCACCCAGCATAATTTTTCTTTAACTCAAAAACAATGGATTTGTGACACAAATTACATCTGGAAAAAATCTTTGCCATATAATGTAACCTAATCAAGGGGATTGATTACACATCACCTTTGATAAACTTTACTGACTAGAACAATTCACAGGTATGCTTTGCATTTATTAGTTGGAGATTTATGCAAATGTGAGATTCTTGTAGGGAGGGAGTCTCCATAGAGTGCTTCCTTAGCTGAAGTGTCTAGTGACTCATGCTCAAACTCTTTGGTCACAAAATGCTCTGCATAAAAATGTATATGAAAGAATTATTTATTGTTATAGGTGGAATGTTTGTCCCCCCACAAATTCCTGTGTTGAGCCCCTATCTTCCTGCCATGTGATGGTATTAGGAGTTGGGGCTTTGGAGGTGATTGGGATTAGATGAAGTCCTGAGACTAGATCCCTCATGAATAGGATTAGTGCTCTTATTATGAGTCATAAGAAATCTTTTCCCCTTCTCTTCTCTCATAAAGATAGGATAAATTAGCAGTCTACAGCCTAGAAGAGGACTATAACCAGAACCAAACTTTGTGTCTATGCCGGCACCCTGATCTTGGGTCATCCAGGCTTCAGAACTGTAAGAAACACATCTCTGTCATATAAACCACCCAGTTGGTACTATTTTGTTATAGTACTCCAAGCTAAGATATCTATGCATCAAAATGTATTAATTTCTCTATGATGCTATAAAATTAAAAACAATATTAATATTCAGAAGTAGAGAAGAAGATATGGTACATAAATACAATGGAATAATACCCAGCCATAAAAAAGAATGAAATTCAGTCATTTGTAGTGATGTGGATGGACCTAGGGATGGACCTGTAATATAGTATAAAATAAGTCAGAAAGAGAAAAACAAATATCATATATTAATGGATATGCATCCAATCTATAAAAATGGTACAGATAAACCTATTTTCATGGCAGGAATAGAGATGCAGATGTAGAGAATGGACACTAGACACAAGCGGGGAAGGGGAGGATGAGATGAATAGGGAGAGTGAGATTGACATATATGCACCACCTTAAGTGAAATAGCTAGTGGGAAGTTGCTATATAGCATAAGGATCTTCGGAGAAGGCAACGGCACCCCACTCCAGTACTGTTGCCCGGAAACTCCCATGGACGGAGGAGCCTGGTAGGCTGCAGTCCATGGGGTCGCTGAGTCAGACACGACTGAGCGACTTCACTTTCACTTTTCACTTTCATGCATTGGAGAAGGAAATGGCAACCCACTCCAGTGTNCCCACTCCAGTACTCTTGCCTGGAAAATCCCATGGACGGAGGAGCCTGGTAGGCTGCAGTCCATGGGGTCGCTGAGTCAGACACGACTGAGCGACTTCACTTTCACTTTTCACTTTCATGCATTGGAGAAGGAAATGGCAACCCACTCCAGTGTTCTTGCCTGGAGAATCCCAGGGATGGTGGAGCCTAATGGGCTGCCGTCTGTGGGGTCGCACAGAGTCGGACACGACTGAAGTGATTTAGCAGCAGCAGCAGCATAAGGATCTTAGCTTGCTGATCTGTGATTACTTTGAGGGGTGGGATGTGGGGGTTGATGGGATGGAGGTTCAAGAGGGAGGGAATATATGTATACTTACAACTGATCCACATTGTAGTACAGCAGAAACTAATATAACATTGTAAAGCAATTATGCTCTAATTATAAACAAGTAGAGAATAATTAAGTAAATTATGGTATCTTTATACTATATTTTATGATATCATTATTATATCATGTTTGACAAGGGTTATTCATCCTACTACAGAAAAAAATGCTTAGAATTTTAAGTAGAAAATAAAAACAAAGTATAAATCAGCATTGTAACATGTAAATGTTTTGTTTTGTCTTATTTTATTTTATGTATACACTAAAAACACAGCTCTTTGATTCCACCAATTACACATGGCCTTCTCCTCTGCTGATATGGTAATATAGAGAAGAATGGAGAGACCAATTTCAGAGATAAGCTGCCTTATTTCTAACTGTGGGTCTATAACCTACCAGCCTGTGGCAAATTGTGTAACTTCTTTCTGCCTCAACTTCTTATCTACTGAGGGAGATAATAGATATTTTTATTAACATAAATAGGGGATCTTTACAAGGCTGGTTAAGTGTGATAATGCATGGAAACAAAGCACAGGTCTAACATGAACAGTGCTTACTCAATTTTAACTATTAATTCACTACAGTGAGTGAGCACAAAGTCACTTCAGTCATGTCTGACTCTGTGAGAGCCCATGGACTGGAGCCAGATTCCTCTGTCCATATGATTCTCCAGGCAAGAATACTAGAGTGGATTGCTATGTCCTTCCTTCCCAACCCAGGGATCGAAACTGTGTCTCTTATATCTCCTGCAATGGCAGGTGGGTTCTTTACCAATAGGGCCACCTGAGAAGCCCCACTATAAGTCACCGAAAATACATGAAGAATTGGATTAGCAACAGCGATGACAGAATGACCTAGAATATCTGAGAGAGATATATCACAATTTGCCCACGTATTAGTTAACAACTCAATACAAACTCAGTTTAACGAATTCATATTAAATATTATTGGCATATCCTTTTCAACATAAATAAGAACAAACTACCTAAATTATTTCCCTGTGTACTGCTACAGAGGAAAAAATAATGAGTCCTAACAAATGATTCAGAAAATAAGAAAAAAAAAAATTGGTGTGGGGAAGTTAGTCTTTGTAGGAAATAATCTGCACAAAATAAAAGTGACAGTGTCTAAAAACACCTAGTGAAATTTGACACTAATTTTAAAATAGAAGAAACAGATTTTCTTTTAAAAAGGTAAATCTGTTATTGCCAGTGACCATGGAATGACTGGGTAGCAATAATGATTTCAAAAGAAAACTAGTACAAGGACATAGGCCTAATTAATTTTGATGTGTAGAAAAAAATTGAAATTTGAATCCAAGTCCACTGCTTGACCCCTTTGTTCACCACCTCAAAGAAAAGAAAATAAATTTTAAAAGGTCATAATGGCTAAATATTGACATTTTTTATGACCTAGAATTGTTATCTTAAGCTACACTACTAGGTGCTGAAAGGCAAACAGAGGGAATACTAGAAACCTCCATTAAACAGGGCTCTGATAATGGGATTACCTAGTCATTTCCCAGTGGGGTACTCAGTTCAGTTCAGTTCAGTTCAGTCGCTCAGTCATGTCCGACTCTTTGCGACCCCATGAATCGCAGCACGCCAGGCCTCCCTGTTCATCAGAAATCTCTGTTGGGGTTCTACAAAAAAAAAAAAAAAATACAATTAACAAAAAGTTAATAATAGTTTTCCTTCAAATGCAGCATTATTAAATAGCCAAGTATAACTGCTTTGAAATAAAGAATCAGGGCAAAAAAGGAACCTACTGTTACACTGACCTTAAAATTCAGTGGAAGTGTCATCAGGACAGAAAGGTAGATAACCTCTGAGAAAAAGACAGTATTTGGACACAAACAAACTTGCATATATCTTAATGTATTGGTGAAAATTGCACCAGAACAAAAAAAATCACACAAATTAATTTAGTGTTTCATTTTTCATAGATCCCTGTCTCTTTAAGACCTTAGAAATAAAATTATATGCTGGGTTAGAGTAAGCATTTGAAACTTCAAGATATACTGAAATTGGTTCGTGAGCAATCTTTACAAATCCAATGACACAAATTGTATTTCTGCATATAACCAGAGAATTTTTTTTCAATATTTTTCACACAATGAATTGCTTTGTTACCTATAGTAAGTCATGTAAACACCTTTCTCTTGTTCTCCCATTTCTACTTTTACCTCCCTTTTTATCCCTTCATTCTCCCACCTTGATTCTTTCTCCCTTCCCCACCCCACTCAGTGTCCTTCCCTTTTTCTCTCTGAAATACTTCATCAAGAGGGCGGGCCCAAGGGGCCCAGAGAGGCATAGCATACAAACCTCTCCAGTGCACCAACCCTCATGGCACAGAGGGCAAGCCCAGGGAGCCAAAAGAACACACAAGCCCTGCAACACAGAGGGCAGGCCTGGGGAGATGCGAGAAGTGCACCCAAGCCCGCAACACAGGCAGCAGGTCCGGGGAGCCAAGACGAGTGCACGCAAGCACTGCTACACAGGGGGCAGGCCTGGGGAGCTGAGACAAGTGCACCCAAGCCCACAACATAAAGGGTGAGCTCAGGGAGCTGAGGGAAGCCTGTACAAGTTTCCGCGACACAGAGGGCAGGGCTGGGGAGCTGAGAAAAGATCCACACAAGCCCTTACCTAGCAGAAATCAGCCCGCAGTGCAGGGTGGGACTGCGGAGCAGAAAAACTGGCGAAGACTCCTGGGACAAGTAGAGGGCTGGTGGCAGTGAAGATATGCTAAGAAGGCTACTTTGAAGAAGCTGCAGAAACTGCCAAAGCCAGAAGAACTGCCTAAAGACATACTGAACCCATAGACACTTCAAAACCTACTGCTGGAGACTACACTGCCCTTCAGAGAGATGAGATCCAGCTCCATCAACCAGAACACAGGCACAAGGTGTTTCCCCACCTAGGAAAACATCACAGGACACTGCTCCAACCCCATCCATGGGGGCAGACTCCACAACCAAGAAGAACTACGACCCTGAGAACTTTTTTTTTCCCCTAATAAATCACACTGCTTATTTCCCCTACATATTTCCACCATCACATTAGCCTTTTTGAAGTTTTCCTCTTTGTTTTTCTTGTTTAAAAAAAAAATTCTTTTTAAGATTTTTTTTCACCCATTTTTTGGTGACTTTTCTGATTTAGTTTTTGAGATATTTGACTGCCTTTTTTATAGTTCTTTACCAGCTGTAGCTATTCTTGAATATATAAAAAAATTTTTCACATATGTATATTTATCTTTGCTTTTCTATTTTTTCTTTTCAATCTGTTTTTTTTTTTACCCTCTCTCCTTTTTTTCTTTTTTCTCCTTTCCCCTCTCTGTTTTTCTCTTTTCTTCTCTCTTTTTTCCCTCAGTCTCTTTTTTCACCAGGTAAGTTAAATTGTTGTGCTCTCTTTGCTATATTCCCCTTGTTGGCAATCTGCTCAGGCTCAGTTTTCCAGATTGTGCATTAGTTAGCTTTGCTTTTCATTGGTTGATACCACTTCTCGTTTCCCTTGTTCACCAAGTCAATCTCCTGTATTCTTTTCTTTAGAATACTTTGGTTATAACTGTGTTTGTGAGTGTATGTATATGTCCCATCATTTCTGTAATTATCTGCTTGAACTGCTTGACCTCCTTCCTCTAGAACATAGGCACAAGTCACCCCTAACAAGTCAACACAAGCCACTCAACATATCTTTCCCTCCAAGGGCAAAAACCAAAAGGAAGAAGGAATATAACCCTAAAGCCTGGGAAAAGGAGACCTCAAATGGAGTGAGTTAAAAAAAAAAAAAAAAAGAGCAGACAAAGAAATACAGCACAAATGAAAGACAGAAACTCATAAGACCAAATAAACGAAGAGGAAATAAGCAGTCTACATGAAAGAGAATTCAGAATAATGATAGTTAAGATGTTCCAAAGGCTTGAAAATAGAATGGGGAAAATGCAAGAAAAAACTAACAGAATTAATACAATCACCAAGAACATAGAAGGAATAAATAATAAACAGAGATGAATAACATAATTACTGAAATAAATACTCTAGAAGGAAGCAATAGCAAAATAGCTTAAGCAGAACAGATAAGTGAGCTGGAAGATAGAATAGTGGAAATAACTGCTAAAGAGCAGAATAAGGGAAAAAGAATTAAAAGAGTTGAAGATAGCCTCTGAGATCTCTGGGATAATGGTAAATGCATTAATATTTGAGTTATAGGGATCCCAGAGGAAAAAGGAAAAAAAGAAAGGCATTGAGGAATATTTTAAAGAAATTATAGTTGAAAATTTCCCAACATGGGAAAGGAAATAGTCAATCAAGTTCAAGAAGTGCAGAGTCCCTTACAGGATAAACCCAAAGAGAAACACATCAAGTAGTATATTAACCAAGCTAACAGAGATTAAACACAAAAAAAGCAGTAAGGGAAAAATAAGAAGTAACATACAGAGGAGAGCCCATACGATTAACAATGGATCTTTCAGCAGAAACTCTGCAGGCCAGAAGGAGATGACAGGTTATATTTAAAGTACTGAAAGAAAAAAAATCTACACCCAAGATTACTTTACCCAGCAAAGATCTCATTCAAAACTGATGTAGAAATCAAAGGCTTCACAAACAGGCAAAAGCGAAAAGAATTTAGCACCAACAAACCAGCCTTGCAACAAATACTAAAGGGACTTACCTAGCCAGTAAATACAAGAGAAAGGAAAGACATGCAAAAACAAACCCAAAACAATTAAGAAGATGCCAACTGGATCGTATATATCAATGCTTACTTTAAATGTAAATGGATTAAATGCACCAACCAAAAGATACAGACTGACTAAATGGACACAAAAATAAGGCCTATATATATGCTGCCTACAAAAGACCCACTTCAGACCTAGAGACACATGCAGACTGAAAGTAAAAGGATGGAAAAAGATATCCCATGCAAATGTAAACCAAAAGAAAGCCAGAGTGGCTATCTTTATTTCAAATAAAATAGACTTTAAAATAAAGAATATTATAACAGACAAAGAAGGACACTACATAATGATCAAGGGATCAATCCAAAAAGAAAACATAACAATTGTAAATATTTGTGCACCCAACATAGGAGCACCTCAATACATAAGGCAAACACTAACAGGCATAAGAGGGGAAATCAACAGTAACAGAATAATAGTAGGGGACTTTAACACTCCACCTACACCAAAGGATAGATCATCAAGACAAAGAATCAATAAGGAAACACAAATCTTAAACTTAGGCCAAATGGACCTAATTGATATCTTCAGGACTTTCCATCCAAATGTAGAAGAATACACCTTCTTCTCAAGTGCACATGGAACATTCTCCAGGACCACAAATCAAGCCTCAGTAAATTTAAGAAAATTGAAATCATATCAAATAACTTCTCTGACCACAACACTATGAGACTAGAAATCAGCTACGGGGTGGGGGGCGCGGTGGGTAACTACAAAAAAACACAAACTCAAGGAGAATAAACAATACATTACTAAATAATGAAGAGGTTACTGAAGAAATAAGAAGGGAAATCAAAAGATTCCTAGAAACAAATGGCAACAAAATCACAAAACCAATGGAATTCGGCAAAAGCAGTTCTAAGATGCTTATAGCAATACAATCCTACCTCAAGTAACAAGAAAAACATCAAACAGACAACTTAAGTCTATATCTAAAGTAGCTAGAAAAAGAAGAGCAAAAACCCCCAAGTCAGCAGGAAATAAATCATAATTATCAGAGCAGAAATAACTGAAAAAGACATGAAGGAAACAATAGCAAAGATCAATAAAATTAAAATCTGTTTCTTTGAGAAGATAAACAAAACTGACAAACCACTAACCAGACTCATCAAGAAAAAAAAGGGAGAAAAATCAAATCAACAAAATTAAAAATGAAATAGGAGAGGTTACAACAGAAAACACAGGAATACAAAGGATCATAACAGAATATTATCAGCTACTATATGCTAATAAAATGTACAACCTAGAGGAAAAGGACAGATACTTAGAAAAGTTCAACCTTCCAAGACTGAACTAGGAAGAAATAGAAATTACAAACAAGCCAAACAAATTACAAACACTGAAATCAAAACTACAATCAAAAATCTCACAAAGAACAAAAGCCCAGGGCTAGATGGCTTTACAGGGGAATTCTATCAAACATTTACAGAAGAGCTAATGTCTATTTTTCTGAAACTCTTCCAAAAAATTACAGAGGAAGGAACACTTTCAAACTCATTCTATGAGGCCATAATCATCCTGATACCAAAATTAAGCAGATACAAGACACAAAAAAAGAAAATTACAGGTTGATATCACTGATAAACATAAATGCAAAAATCCTCAACAAAATTCTAGCTAACATAATTCAACAACACACAAAAAAGTTCACACTTGATGATCAAGCTGGGTTTATTCCAGGGATGCACGGAGTTTTCAATATATGCAAATCAATCAATGTGATACACCATATTAACAAATTGAAAGATAAAACAATATGATCATCTCAAAAGCTGCAGAAAAATGTTTTGACAAAATTCAGCACCTATTTATGCTAAGAATGCTTCAAAAAATGGGTATAGAAGAAATCTACTTCAACATAGTAAAGGGAATATATGATAAGCTCATAGCAAACATTATTCTCAACGGTGAAAAACTGAAAGCTTTTGCTCTAAGATCAGGAACAAGACAAGGGTGTCCATTCACACCACTATTATTCAACCTACTTCTGGAAGTCCTAGCTATAGCAATTAGAGAAGAAAAAGAAATAAAAAGAATTGGGATTGGAAAAGAAGTAAAACACTCACTATTTGCAGATGACATAGAAATGTGTATTTCTACTATACATAGAAAACCCAAAAGAAACTATTGTAAAAAAACTATTACTAGAGCTCAGCAGTGAATTTAGCAAAGTTGCAGGATACAAAGTCAATGCACAGAAATCACTTGCATTCTTATATACTAACAATGAAAAATTAGAAAGAGAAAATAATGAATCAATCACATTCACCACTGTAACAAAAAGAATAAAATATCTAGGAGTAAAGCTACCTAAAGTAACAAAGAACCATATATGGAAAATTATAAGACACTGATAAAATAAATCAAAGACAAAATAAACAGATGGAGAGATGTTCCACATTCTTGAGTAGGAATTTTCTGTTGCTGTAATCATCTCTTACAACTTGTCTTCCCCTACTATACTGGGAGTAGAACCATTCTTTCACATCCTTGCAGAGTCAGCATCCAGCAATAAACTCAGAGCATATAGTCAATACAGGGCTGCATTAATAAATGAATGAATGAATTATTTAATTGTGCTTAGCACAAAAAATAGCTATCTAGAACTAAATACGTCAATCTCTCTCCATCCTCCCTTTTTTCAGAAAATACTAAACTAGACTTTCAGTAGAATTTTACTTCCTTTATCCTGTTATAACACATATTTTAAGACACTCCTTTACCAAAGTTTTCTTTATATGTTGATTATACTAATAATATATGAATCATTGCTCTGAAATTCTTTCATAATCACAAATTTCAGTTTTAACTCAGAGAGTGTTTTATCTAATATGGGATCTTCTTTGCATATTTTACTATCTAAGAGATCAATTTCTACATCTTATATATGCACATAGTGATCCCTGGAACAACTCGTATTGAATCTCAAATTAAGAAAAAAATTATACACAATCCATGATAACCTTGGAAATAAATTTGGAATCATTACAGTCTCATAAACTATAGCTACATAGAAATATAGAATGGGAATTTAACAAATTTGAATTAATGAAAAATAACAATAGACAATAAAAATAATCTTCTGTTCTTGCAAAATCTTTCATATTTTATAAGGTACTTCTGATATGTTAACTCTATGCCTTTATAAGAATTTGGTGCATTATTTTCATTTGCCAAGGCATAAACTCAGCCTCAGTAAATTACATGACTTGTTGGAGTTCATGAAAATTATACAGTGTAATACTAAAACTATAGCTGAGAGCTTCTGATCCTAGCTCACTTTTCCTTGCATCAAAAACCACAGAATATCTGCTACATATCAATTCTGATAAACAAATATATTTTAAGTATACATTCTATGTATATCACTATTAATAATATTCCTTTTACCAGCAATAAACTCAGAGCATATAGTCAATACAGGGCTGCATTAATAAATGAATGAATGAATTATTTAATTGTGCTTAGCACAAAAAATAGCTATCTAGAACTAAATACGTCAATCTCTCTCCATCCTCCCTTTTTTCAGAAAATACTAAACTAGACTTTCAGTAGAATTTTACTTCCTTTATCCTGTTATAACACATATTTTAAGACACTCCTTTACCAAAGTTTTCTTTATATGTTGATTATACTAATAATATATGAATCATTGCTCTGAAATTCTTTCATAATCACAAATTTCAGTTTTAACTCAGAGAGTGTTTTATCTAATATGGGATCTTCTTTGCATATTTTACTATCTAAGAGATCAATTTCTACATCTTATATATGCACATAGTGATCCCTGGAACAACTCGTATTGAATCTCAAATTAAGAAAAAAATTATACACAATCCATGATAACCTTGGAAATAAATTTGGAATCATTACAGTCTCATAAACTATAGCTACATAGAAATATAGAATGGGAATTTAACAAATTTGAATTAATGAAAAATAACAATAGACAATAAAAATAATCTTCTGTTCTTGCAAAATCTTTCATATTTTATAAGGTACTTCTGATATGTTAACTCTATGCCTTTATAAGAATTTGGTGCATTATTTTCATTTGCCAAGGCATAAACTCAGCCTCAGTAAATTACATGACTTGTTGGAGTTCATGAAAATTATACAGTGTAATACTAAAACTATAGCTGAGAGCTTCTGATCCTAGCTCACTTTTCCTTGCATCAAAAACCACAGAATATCTGCTACATATCAATTCTGATAAACAAATATATTTTAAGTATACATTCTATGTATATCACTATTAATAATATTCCTTTTTAGTACTGTGCAGAGATATTAGAATTCATAAATGTTAAATGCTTAAGTATAATCCAATATAAGCATAAAGCAGTACTATAAAAATTCACAATAATATGGCATTTAAATATTGATTTGTCTCAATTGATGGAGAATTCAATTTAGGTTAAATAACTATGTTTATGAAATTACTTCAGGATTTATTGGCTGTAGTATGATAACTCATCAACTGTAGTTGAGCTTCCAGGAATTTGAGCAGAAAAGTTAATTAACAATAATTTTAAAACTGCCAAAAGCTGCAGCAAGTTCACTCTGCACTCTGCATACATAGCAACATGTGCTGGGCTTCAAAAAGAAAGTCATTTCCTAAAACTGTTTACTTTTATGTCATTGAACTCATTATTAAAAATAAGTGAGCAGTATTGATTTGAATGGTTTAATAATTCAAAGTGGTTAAAGGCAATAACAGCACTTGAACAGACAAATATTTCCTATTGTTGTTTATTACCAACTTTAACTATAATGACTCAATTAATCCAGGCATGGTTTCCCAAAGCGAACTGAAATGCAATTATAAGACCAATAAGATGCTAAAGTCAGTAACTTAAACCTCAGGCAGACTATTTTATAAAGTGATATAATCAATATTGTATTCAAGATAGTATGTGGTGGTGATAATTTGCTACAGAAAATACAGAAATTCCATTACCTTTTAAAATATCTCAAAATCGACTGATGTGTTATCAGTTGCACTTTGAGTAACTACATTGCAGCATATGCACAATAAAAAAGCTTAAATTCATATACCTTCAATGTTGGGTAAGAAAAATCATGGCTAATAAATGCTTAGACTTTAGTAATAGTCTATAGAGATATAAGTTGCCTTATCAACATAGAAACAATTTTACATATCCCTTCTGTTAGGGAAATATCTCTACATTAATTCTTGTTCATAAATCCACTCATAAGCATCACAATTATTCTCTGATCAAGCTTCCCTTCAAAATAATTTGTTGACTATAAAACCAAGTCATTGCTATATCTGTCCATCATAGCTTTTTTTTAATTGAAGGAAACAGAATACCAACATACCTTTGATAGAGAAAACCATGCTGTCTTCTAGGCATCCATTTCAGTTATTCATTTTTGACTATGACTAGTATTCTCCATGAACTCTTACAATCCTCTAACTCAGAATTACTGATGCTTAAAAGAACTGAAATGCATAAAGCTATAAATCTGACTCAATAAGACTTGAGACTATGATCAGGAACTACTTTAAGCTAAAGGAAAAATCTATGATCAGCTAACAGTACACTAAGCTTTCTTTTCGTTTTGTTTTTCAATATGAAAGCACTCTTAAATCCAACCACAGAATAAGAATAACTACTAATTGGTTTTCTGCTCAAAGAGACCTATCATTGGTTGGCAACTAAAGTAGCAAGAATAGTATTTTCTCCCACTCACAGCTTTAAAACTGAGAAGAAAATCTGATGTACTGAATATAGATAAGGAAATCTTTTAGATTGAATAAACTTGCTAAAGGAATATTCTTATTTTCCTTTAAATTGATTGGTATAATGATGATCATTGTCCTCAAAGAAATATAGTCAGTATGAAATGCAAAAGAATGCTGAAATTAAAATACCAGTTTGTGTGTCCTTACAAATTGTAAGAAATGTTGTTAGAAGTTATATTTGTAAAGTAATAATGGACAGATATATCAGGGAAAAATTGTTATTTCAATATTTCCCACATACCTCCCAATTCTAGGTTTCTAAGAGGACAATATGAAGAACCCTGTGCATATACTTCCACCAATTCTTTACGTCCCTACAAACACATACTTGTACACGTGTGTTGTTATATTGTACCAGATTTGCCTTCACAAATGAAGGACTTGCCCCAGTTGTTGGAAGCACAGATGTAAGATGGCTCTCAGCTATATTTGGGATTGACTCATCCGAAGTAGGGGGCTTCCCTGGTGGCTCAGGTGGTAAAGATTCTGCCTGCAATGTGGAAGACCTGGGTTTGATTCCTGAGTGAGGAAGATCCCCTGGAGAAGGAAATGGCAACCCACTCCAGTATTCTTGCCTGGAGAATCCCATGGACAGAGGCTGGCAAGCTATACTCTGTGGAGTTGTGAAGAGTCAGAAACAACTGAACGACTAACTCACACATAGCTGAAGAAAACTCCCTCTTAGGTGTTCATGTTTCCTTGCAAGGGGCAGTCAACATCTAATGACTGCTTATCCCAGGATGAAAAGGCTCTCATCCCAACTCAACAATTCTGAGGACCATGCCAGCTTGAAAGCACCCACGTGTAGATGGAGGCTTTTATCGATTCTCCATTACAAATCTTTTCCCTCTTAGTCCCATTTCAGCTCCTCCCTTTCACAAGTGGAGTTGTGAAAAGCCATCCTAATTGACAACCAGCTCACCAATCACCATCTCAGAAAATTCACATAGAACCTTGAAATAAAATTTCACAAACAAGGTAAGAGCCTTAAAAACTGTATAATTTTAATTATCCATCCCTTGACTCTGTGCTTTTATGTTTTACTGCTATATACACTCTAAATTTCACACTACCTTATTATTATTTTGGCTTTAAATAGTCACAAATAAGCCAACAGGTGCTTATTAAAAGCTGATTAGAACTGTGACTGGTCTCTTGTTTCCTGGTCTATGATTTATTCCTCCTCTTTAAACAATTCTGCCAAGAATTGAGTGTACCTGTGCTTTATTTCTTTCCTTATAATGGGGTCCTCACTTTCTCAATTTCATTTTGTTGGTGGTTTTCGTCTCAAATGGATTTTTAAAACCTTTATTTAGAAGTTTAATTTGGCTTCTTGGGCTGCTGGCCTGAAAATGAGAGTCGTGTGATTTTATATTTATAGAGTTCTTTTCCTATTGAGTATATTAAGGCTTTCTGAACTATTATTTAGACATTAAAAAAAATGTTTTTAGAGTCAAACTATATTAGACTTATTCTTTAAAATATTAAAATTCTGAATTATTTTCCTTGTCTCTTTTGGATTGTCAAAGATATGGATAAAAAGGTTAATTCTTAAGTCTTAAATTACCACTCAAGGAACTTAACTATTTACAATATCTGTTGTCACTAAATCAGCTTATAATGAATTGATCAAAATGTATAGGTAGGCATTTTATATTTATACCAGATCATGAGACATAGTTTAGTACACATTTTACTGAAATGTATCCTGTGATAGAATAAATCTGAAAATGAACAAAAAAAACATTTGATCTAAGTCTAATACATTCTTAAATATAGAAGTACTGCATTCTGTGTCTATACATAATGATCACTTACCTAGTATATAATTTATACTAGCATTAGACAGCTAA
>SJYT01077530.1:248649-263258 GCA_006410635.1 Cephalophus harveyi
GTATCCTGTGATAGAATAAATCTGAAAATGAACAAAAAAAACATTTGATCTAAGTCTAATACATTCTTAAATATAGAAGTACTGCATTCTGTGTCTATACATAATGATCACTTACCTAGTATATAATTTATACTAGCATTAGACAGCTAAGCTCTCAAGGAACTGTTTCTCTTGAGTTAATTTAATTCAGAAATAATTTCATCAACCAAATTTGTTAATAACTTTAGACATAATATCACAAACCTTTCTAGGAATAATGCAATAGGAGGAAAAAACAATTCAAGAAATGTTTTATTTTCCTCTGTTCTCTTCTTACATAGTGTTACATACAAGATGTACATGGAAAATTAAGGTAAATACCTGTCTCTTGTCTGTTGCATGCAATACTGCAATAACTAGAGGTCAGGTAAATTAGCACTGCCACATCCACCCAAGAAACCCAAACCCTTCCCAGAGCCTCTTGTGAAATTTTCCTTTTCTTTAACAATCTCTTTAAAATTTCTAATATGCTTAAGCTTCTGTACCTAAAATTGACATAATTCCATTTAATAGTAGGAGTATATCAGATATTGATCACAAAAGATCTGGTAACTATAGCTACCTGAGGCTTAGAAAGAAAGTGAAGTTGCTCAGTCATGTCCGACTCTTTGCAACCCCATGGACTGTAGCCTATCAGGCTCCTCCATCCATGGAATTTTCCTGGCAAGAGTACTAGAGTAGGTTGCCATTTCCTTCTCCAGGGGATCTTCCCAACCCAGGGATCGAACCCAGGTCTTCCACATTGCAGGCAGACGCTTTACCATCTGAGCCACCAGGGAAGCCCCTACCTGAGGCTTACATTTTATTAAAATTTATCCTTGCATTCTAACCCTCACATCTTTGATGTCCTCATCAAGTCCAAGAAAAAAGCATATGGTGCTGTTAATATGTGACACATAGTTGCTTTATGAACACGGGTGGATTCCTTTTTTGAAGCATCATTTTTATTTCCTGACTTAACTAGATTTTAGGTTTAAACGGATGAGACAGTCTCCTTTATGGATATCACCAGGTGGTCATCATCATCTTCTGTAGGGGGCATATTTCTCTTTTCACTGTTTAGTAGCCAACACCCTCTTTCCCTGCTCTCCTTTGGGGTATGAGTGGGAAGAATTGGCCACCCCTCACTATTGCAGGAATCAAATCCTCCTTCTCACTGCCCCAGTGTTCATCAAGGAGACTTTTAAAGCCAAAGGTGTGACAGACACAAGGCTTAGGAAGAGCCAGAGGTCAGAGTCACAGACATCAGTAGCTATGCTTACAAATCTGTCTGTTCTTGTACTCTAATATACTCATTCTGATTCCTGCTGCTTGGTTCCATGGACCTCCCAATCAATCTCAATGCTTCCCTAGATTCTAAGAATTCCAATATCCTTTAAATAAACATTTTTTTCAATTAAGATTTTGAGAGTTAGTCTTTATTGCTTGCACTAAGACATTCATGCCTATTCAGTATGTTTTGGAAATTTCTGTATCTATAGGAGGAGATCCAGTCTACTCCAAGCCCAAATGTTTCTAATGTGGTTGACTTGAGCTCAGTACTTAACACAGGACTTAGATAATTGCTAGAAACAAACATGGTGACTCTTATCTTCAGGGGTACCATGCAGACACCCTCCTTTCTAATGGCTAGCTTGATTAAAAATACTATTTAGGGTGGGTTCCATTTTGACTTGTATGCTATTAACAACTCTTTAAGAAACATTTTGCTGTAGATAAAGATATACTACATAGAGTAGGCTTCAGTTCAGTTCAGTTCAGTTCAGTCGCTCAGTTGTGTCCGACTCTTTGCGACCCCATGAATCGCAGCACGCCAGGCCTCCCTGTTCATCACCATCCCTCGGAGTTCACTCAGACTCACATCCATCGAGTCAGTGATGCCATCCAGCCATCTCATCCTCTGTCGTCCCCTTCTTCTCCTGCCCCCAATCCCTCCCAGCATCAGAGTCTTTTCCAATGAGTCAACTCTTCGCATGAGGTGGCCAAAGTACTGGAGTTTCAGCTTTAGCATCATTCCTTCCAAAGAAATCCCAGGGTTGATCTCCTTCAGAATGGACTGGTTGGATCTCCTTGCAGTCCAAGGGACTCTCAAGAGTCTTCCCCAACACCACACTTCAAAAGCATCAATTCTTTGGCGATCAGCCTTCTTCACAGTCCAACTCTCAAAGGCTTAGTTCAATTAATCAGCTTGCTTCTGGAATTGCTCCAAATTCTGGAGCCCCAATTTCTGTAACAGTTATGTTTTCTCTGGTTACCAAATTACTCTAAAACCTTGTTGCTTAAAATAAAAACAAGTCATTATTTTTCATAATTTGGTGAGTTGATTGTGTTCAGCTCAGAAAGATGAAATTGCTGAAACTTTTTCTCCATATGTTTACTTATTCTCAAGGATGCTGGACAGGACTTATTAACATAGGAGTTGCAGTCCATGGGGTTGCTAAGAGTCGGACACGACTGAACGACTTCACTTTCACTTTTCACTTTCATGCATTGGAGAAGGAAATGGCAACCCACTCCAGTGTTCTTGCCTGGAGAATCCCAGGGACAGGGTAGCCTGATGGGCTGCCGTCTATGGGGTCGCACAGAGTCGGACATGACTGAAGCGACTTAGCAGCAGCAGCAGCAGCAAGCTTCCAAGAAGGCAAACATAAACACATTCTAAAGCTTATGGTTTATATCTCAGCTGCGGATATTTCACAGACCAAAGTAAATCATACAACCAAGCACTTAGTCAATAGGGGAAGGAAATACTTAAAGGAATTGTGCAGGGAAAGGGTTAACTCAACAAACCTAGTTTTCACAAATCCTGCATATTTGCAAGGCTTATCTTCAGGTTTGGCCCATGGGATAAAAACTTTGAGCCCTGAGAATATTCTGCCTAATATGAGTGTTTTGCATGCCTAAGGGCTTAGACCACAGTGTACCACTTTGATGAAATAATTTATGCTAACAATATATTTTATGGAGAATGACTGTTTTTGCATGCCTGAGGCTATGGGCTATGCCTAACCAGTTTAACCAGACAGTTTATACAAACAAATATAATAATTGATGAATGACTATTTTTGCTTCAAAAGGCTGGAATTTAGTAGTTGAGTTCAGTCACATAGGAACTGCATGCCTACGTGAGTGGTCCTCAGTAAAAACACTGGATGTGTGTTAGTCGCTCAGTTGTGTCCGACTCTTTGCGACCCCATGTACTGTAGCTTGCCAGGCTCCTCTGTCCATGGGATTTTCCAGGCAAGAATACTGGAGTGGGTTGCCATTTCCTTCTCCAGGGATCTTCCCAACCCAGGAATCGAACCCAGGTCTCCTGCATTGCAGGTAGATTTTTTACTCTCTGAGCATCAAGGCTTAAGTGAGCTTCCCCAGTTGTCAACATTTCACATGTCTTGCCACACACTCTTTCTAGGAGAAATAAGCATGTCCATGCTACTCCACCGGGTGAAAACACTTAGAAGCTTACACATGGTTTCTCCTGAAATTTGCCTCATAAATGTGTTTTCTTTTTGCTGATTTTAACCTATATTCTGTCACAGTAGTAAACTAGAACCATGAGTAAACAGTTTCTATAAGTCCTTACAGTGAATCATTGAGCCTGAGTGTGGTCCTGGGAACTCCAAGCATGGGCATGGATTCCCCAAAGTAAGACTATTGGGGGTGAGAGGGGGACATTAAAGTAGGAATCTATTTCAGAGTGTGAGAAAGACCTACACCTCACACAAATGGATCCCAAACATTTCCCAAAGTTCAAAGATATCCAGCTCATGACATCTGCTGCCTCTCATTACTTTCCTTACTGGTCACTTACACAACTGGTAGAAAAGAAAGTTTAGCATCAATTGTCTCTGCAAGAAATCCAAGATTTCACCATACCTGTAGCCCATCCAGTTTAGTGGTAGGAAGCAGATTGAAAATTAGAATAAATCAGAAGGAAAATAACAGTAGATTAAGGCTGAAAAAAGCTATAAGACATAAAGTCTCTCTAGTAACAGACACAGATAAGCAACCAAACCAAGAATAGAGATTAAAAATAATATTATAGAAATTTGAAGCCTGATTCCTACAGCTAAAGTAAATGTTAAACACACTCCAACTCCTATAAAAATCATTACATTAAAGGCTTTTTATCTCAGGTCTTATTACTTAATACATATTTTCCATTCACCAAAAATTACAAGTGATGAAAGGGAAGAAAGCTCAGTATAAAAACGTTATTTTCATATTGGAATAGAGAATTTCTATATTTAATATGATGATGGTTCTAATAAAGAAGGTTTACAACATGGAAGAATACTGTAAGCATAGAGATGTAAACTCTAAGAATCAAAAGGAGATTCTAAAAATAAAAATAAAAAAATAGGCTAAGGACTTGAATAGATACTTTTTGAAGAAGATATACAAATGGCCAATAGTACATGAAAAGATGTTCAACATCAGTAATCATTAGAGAAATGAACATCAAAACCACAGTAAAGTACCACATCCACTTCACATGCATTAGGATGACTTTTACTAAAAAAAAAAACAAAAACCAAACAAATGAAAACAAGAAATAAGAACACTGAAAATAACGAATGTGAGTAAAGATGTGGAGATATTGGAACACTTGTACATTACTAGTGGGGATATAAAATCATATACTTACTGTGGAAAAGAATATGCCATTTCTAAAAAAAAAAAAAAAAAAAAACAGAATTATCATTGTAGGTATACACTCCCCAGAAATGGAAAGCAGGGGCTCAAATAGCTATCTGGACACTTTGCTTATAGACAGAAGCATTATTCACAGCAGTCAAGAGGTGAAAACAGCCCAAATATCCATCTATAGATGAATGGATAAACTAAACATGATATGAAAACACAAGGGAAGGTTATTTATTCTTAAAAAAGAATGAAATCCTGATAAAAGCTACAAAACATATGAACCTAAACAAAACAGTATTCTAAATAAAATAAGTCAGACACAAAAGGATAAACATTTTATGATTCCTCTTACATGAGGTACCTAGAATAGCTAAATTTATAGAGAGGCAAAATAGAATAATGGTTTCCAGTGGCTGGGGGAGGGGTTCTTGATTACAGGTCACAAACTTTATACACTTAACAATGGTTAAAATGGGAAAATTTGTGTTACATACACTTTGCTACAGTAAAAAAAAAAAAATTAATTGTAAAATATAGCAAAAGAAGGGCTTAGAGTGAAATTTATAGTATTAAACCCATATATTGGAAAATAAAGCAATTAAAGCTGTGCTGTGCTTAGTTGCTCAGTCCTGTCCATCTCTTTGGAACCACATGGACTGCAGGCTGCCAGGCTCCTCTGTCCATGGGGATACTCCACACAAGAATACTGGAGTGGGTTGCCATGCCCTCCTCCATGGGCGCTTCCCAACCCAGGGAACCAACCCAGGTCTCATGCACTGAAGGCAGATTGTTTACAGGTTAAGCCACTAGGGAAGTCCAAGAATATTGGAGTGGTTAGCCTATGTCTTCTCTGGGGGATCTTCCAGACCCAGGAATTAAACTGGGGTCTCCTGCACTGCAAACAGATTCTTTACCAGCAGAGCTACAGGAACAAAGATAATTAAAGGTAATGACCTACAATTCCAGCAAAGGACACTAGAGAAGGAAAAACAACTTAAACTTACATGAAGCAGGGGAAAAAAAAAGAGAGAGAGATAACAAGTTATAGTTGAAATCAGTGAAATTGAAAATAAGAAAGCAATTGGGGCGGGGGGGAATCAACAAAACTAAAGCTTATTCCTTGAAAAGATCAATACAGTTTATAAGTCTCTAGCCAGGCAATCTATTAAAAAATAAAATAAAATAAATTTAAAAGACATAGATTACAAATATCAGTAAGGAAACAGTTAAACATTGTGAAAAAAATCAAAAGAATAATTAAAGGAGTATATGAACAACTTTTTCCCAGAAATTCAATAATAAATGAAATGGATCAATTCCTTTTAAGACATTAACTACCCCAACTAGTACAGAATAAATAGATAACCAGAATACCTGTCTCTTATACACATCTAAAATCCCATGGACAGAGGAGCCTGGCAAGCTACAGTACATGGGGTCGCAAAGAGTCGGACACAACTGAGCGACTAACACACATCCAGTAAAAAAAAAAAAAAAAAAAACAGAATTATCATTGTAGGTATACACTCCCCAGAAATGGAAAGCAGGGGCTCAAATAGCTATCTGGACACTTTGCTTATAGACAGAAGCATTATTCACAGCAGTCAAGAGGTGAAAACAGCCCAAATATCCATCTATAGATGAATGGATAAACTAAACATGATATGAAAACACAAGGGAAGGTTATTTATTCTTAAAAAAGAATGAAATCCTGATAAAAGCTACAAAACATATGAACCTAAACAAAACAGTATTCTAAATAAAATAAGTCAGACACAAAAGGATAAACATTTTATGATTCCTCTTACATGAGGTACCTAGAATAGCTAAATTTATAGAGAGGCAAAATAGAATAATGGTTTCCAGTGGCTGGGGGAGGGGTTCTTGATTACAGGTCACAAACTTTATACACTTAACAATGGTTAAAATGGGAAAATTTGTGTTACATACACTTTGCTACAGTAAAAAAAAAAAAATTAATTGTAAAATATAGCAAAAGAAGGGCTTAGAGTGAAATTTATAGTATTAAACCCATATATTGGAAAATAAAGCAATTAAAGCTGTGCTGTGCTTAGTTGCTCAGTCCTGTCCATCTCTTTGGAACCACATGGACTGCAGGCTGCCAGGCTCCTCTGTCCATGGGGATACTCCACACAAGAATACTGGAGTGGGTTGCCATGCCCTCCTCCATGGGCGCTTCCCAACCCAGGGAACCAACCCAGGTCTCATGCACTGAAGGCAGATTGTTTACAGGTTAAGCCACTAGGGAAGTCCAAGAATATTGGAGTGGTTAGCCTATGTCTTCTCTGGGGGATCTTCCAGACCCAGGAATTAAACTGGGGTCTCCTGCACTGCAAACAGATTCTTTACCAGCAGAGCTACAGGAACAAAGATAATTAAAGGTAATGACCTACAATTCCAGCAAAGGACACTAGAGAAGGAAAAACAACTTAAACTTACATGAAGCAGGGGAAAAAAAAAGAGAGAGAGATAACAAGTTATAGTTGAAATCAGTGAAATTGAAAATAAGAAAGCAATTGGGGCGGGGGGGAATCAACAAAACTAAAGCTTATTCCTTGAAAAGATCAATACAGTTTATAAGTCTCTAGCCAGGCAATCTATTAAAAAATAAAATAAAATAAATTTAAAAGACATAGATTACAAATATCAGTAAGGAAACAGTTAAACATTGTGAAAAAAATCAAAAGAATAATTAAAGGAGTATATGAACAACTTTTTCCCAGAAATTCAATAATAAATGAAATGGATCAATTCCTTTTAAGACATTAACTACCCCAACTAGTACAGAATAAATAGATAACCAGAATACTTCTACACTGATTAATTAAAAAAAAAAAAAGCTTTTAAACCTTCCCCCAAAAAGAAAGCACCAGGCTCAGATGTTGTCATTGGTGAATTAAAAAAAAAAAATTATGAAGAAGCAGTAGCATTTTTCTTATAAGTAACATAATTCTTAAAAAGGAGAGAGAAAACATTTCCCCCTAATATCAGGAATAAAGCAAGGATATTCTCTCTCACACTTCTATTCAACATTGTACTGGAAATCCAATCCTAGTGCAATAAGACAAGAAAAAGACACAAATTATGTAAAGTTTAGAAAATAATTTTTTTTAAATATTTATTCACAGATTCCATGATCTACTTAGAAAACCCTTAAGAACTTACCAAAAGAGAAAAAATAAAACCTTTTAGAATTGCCCAGCAGGTTATAGCAAGGCAGCAAGATACAAGATCAAATTGTGTACACAAAAGTCAAGTGGCATTTACATTAATACCAACAACAAAATGAAGTATTTAGACAAATCAAATCTATATTGGATATAGCTATAAAAAATATAAAACTGATGAAAAAATCAAAGCTCTAAATAAATCAAGAGATATTTTATGTTTATATATGAAAGGCTTACTATTGTTAAGATGCCTATTTTTCACAACTTAACCTATACCATCACTGCAATCTCAATAAAAATCCTACCAAGTTGTCTTGTAGATATGACAGACTCCAAAGTTTATGTGAAAGGTCAAAAGGTCCAGAATAGTGAATAATATCTGAAGAATAACAATGTTAGAGGAATCACAGTGTCTAATTTGAAACATTACTAGAAGACAATAATCAAGACAGCATCCATATTGGTGAAAGAATTAGATAAATATCAGTAGAACAGAATACAGAGACCAGAAATAAACCTGTCAAAGTCAACTGATTTTTTAAAAGGATGCAAAGACATTCAATGGAAAAAGAATAATCCTTATAACAAATGGTACTGGATGTTCAAAGCAAAAGTATAAGTCTAGACATGATCTTAAACTTACAGAAAAATAAAAATGAATCAATGATGTAAATGCAAAATTATAACCCTTCTATTAAAAAAAAAAGAAAAGTTCCATGACCTGGCTTTTGGTGAAGAGTTTTCTAATACATCAAAAGCATGACCAATGACAGGAAAAAAACTTATGAAGCTAATTAATTAAAATTAAAAACTTTATTGTTAAGAGAGTGAAAAGAGATGTCACCTATTGGGAGAAAGTATTTGCAAAACACATATTTCAAAAATGACTTACACTGAAATATAAGGAAGTCTTACACTCTACAGAAATAAGCACAATAAAAGCAAACATTGTTCGTATTTAAATACTACATACTGCTATTTCTCTTTCATTAGGAAGAAGGAAAAGGAATAATTACCACTTACATGATTGATATCAACACCTTGGAATGTGTCAGGTAATAGGGGAGATGAAAAAGCAGAGGGGAGACAATAGAAACATTTATATTCCTTGGCTGTTTATAGAACAAACAGAAATTGTTAAAGTGCATTGGTCAATTAATTACCAGTAGCTTTTAAAAAAAGTTCCTGAACAGATACTACACCAAGGAGCACAAGCATCAACAGATGGCAAAATGTATGTTGAAAAATGCTCAACATCATTTGCCATTAGGAAATAACACAAAATTGATATACCACTACACAACTATTTGAATGGTTAAAAATTACTCTGAAAATATGAGCTGCTGACAAATTCACCTTGTAAACCAGATTTTACTTAGATTACTTCCCAGAGCAAGTTGCTCAAGGGAAAAAGTTAAAGGCACAAGCAGTCTAGGAAATGCTATACAATACATTTTCCTTTTCAAGATACATATACATAGTACATGTTCTGATAAATAAAACAATAAACAGCCTTTATAATTTTATTTAAGCTAATGTTCCCCAATCTTATTGAAACATACAATTCCTTTTCATTGAAGAGATATTTTTCAAAATACCTGTTAATACTCTCTTTTATACACTTTGGGAAATGTAGATCTGTGTTAATGTTAACATATGGATTTGTTTCCCTTTTAAAAATACATCTAGCCTCTGTTTTCTTTCTTAATATATATTACAGATATATCATTGTAGTATTTGGCTTTCAACTGAAGTATTAGAATTCAAATCTTAGCTTGGTTATTCACATTTATCTAGGTGATTCTGGGAAAATTAAGCAAACTATGTCTCTGTTTTCTGAGACTTTAGAGCATGTCTTTAGAGCAGAGCAATTGGCCCACAGTAAGCAATCAATAAACACAAGTCAATTCCTTTCACATTATCATTATTCACATATTTGTTACCGTTAATGTAAATAAAGGAAGAGTGAATGGTCCTTCTACCATCTCATTCTCACTTTAACCTTCTTCACCCATCAGCACTAATGCTAGCTCATGAATACAGACGGAATAAAGGAAGAGCCCCAATGAGAAAGTCCATCTCAAGATTATCTTCGCAGAAAAACAGAAAAAGCTGTCCTTTCCGAGGGCAAGCTTGGAGAGTAGAGTGTTACTTTTACAAAGAAAAACAGTATTTTCTTATCAATTTTTAAAATTTTATTCAAGTTTTATATAAAAATTTTCACAACAAATAATTATCAAATACAAAAATTACCTGCACTCCTGAAGGGCACTGCTGGCTTACAACTTCAGGAGTTCCCCAAGTGAGCTCTGAAGCTGGTCCCTGGTCATGGAGGGCAAAGAGAGACCAAGGAAAGAGGCAAACCACTCCAAATTGGTAGGTGTCAGGTTTAACAAGCAAGGAGAGGTATATATAAGGCTTGTTTTGGGCGGCCAGACACAATGAGTAGCTCTCCACACTTGCTCACCAGAATCTTAAAAGTTTATCTCGATACTTTAACTGAGTTCATTCCAAATTGTCTCAACAACACCTTACTCTCTTAAAGCTCTATACTTGGAATAGTTCCCACTGTGGCAACAGTAGACAGAGCTAATTACATTCCAAGGACAGTCGATTGGGTGAGGAGCCTCCCATTGCCTCCGCCCAGCTGGAGGGTCAACCAGCCCTCATCTCCTCTTGATGACATCCTCCTTGATGATTTTGTGTCGTAGCTTATGTTATGCTTACTTGCAGTAGACTATGTCTTTCCCAAGTTTAGGAATTCTTAGAATTTAGTCACTCAATTGCAGTTTCTCTATAAATTTGGTACCATTTAAATTTTTTTTGTGTCTACTTGTTCACTTTTGGAGAAAAACTTAGGCAACCTTCAGAAAAGTCACAGCGAATTAAATGTTACCTTAGTGGATAATAAAAATGAATCTTTCAGCTGAAGTATTCTGACAGCAGCATATTCTGGCTGACCACGCCATTTCAAATGTGTATCTGACCATTATTTTAAATTAGAAGATATTCCACTGTCAAGCCATAGCATCCAAGAATCAAAAGTGACATAGGGAAAGTCAAAAGAAGAACCATGGACAATTTTATCAGATCATCTCATCCACTGTCATAATGCAATGGTATGTCATAAACAATCTGTCCTTTATAAAACTGAAAGTGCCAAAATTTGTGAGATAATTTATTTTATTGTAAAATATTGTTTTAGCAAGACTCAAGGTTATTTTTATACATTACTCTCCCTTGGTTGCATTCAATTTGCTTTTATTTAATGAGAAAAAAGGAACTGATGATACAGGTTCTGCCCTGGAGAATTGCCCTCAATCCCAGCTTACAAATTCATCAGTCAGATATATTCTGTCATGATGGAGAGCAGGTTAAAAACCTCTGAACCATACAGTGATACATATAGACAAGAAGTCTTTCAGACTCCAGCGCAGACAACAATTAATAGAAGAAAACAGAATCTTAAAAAATTAAAAAGCTATTTCAATTTATCTTTATTTTTTACTTCCTTGTTCATAAAGTAATTACACCTTGACACAGTTATTCCTCAGGAATACCAGTAAGAGAGGGGAATGGAAGAAACAACTCTAACCATAATCCATTCAAGGAAATTAAGAATTTATTAAACTTTGAAATCAGATATTAAAAAACTTATTTTGAATACATCATAGCTGAAGTTTTAGTAAATCAGATATTAACTATGTGTAACCATTTGATGTTATAAAGAAGTTTTCAAATACATATTTTTGCATATTATCATTTATAAAAGCAGAATTAGAGCTAACGTAATTATTTATACACAACATTTAACTCACACAGAAGAAAAAATAATTGCAAAACATTTCAAAGTAACTACAGAAATACTTATTAAGTGATCATATAAGTTTTAGACAGCAACTTGAAGTCTGTACCTTAATGGAAAGTGTTCTTTCTGGTTGTTTGCTAAATTTAGTTTTCCATTGTTAAAAGAATACCCAGAGATAAGAACTTTGATAGATTCTTCAAAGTGAAGTAGCACAGTGGTCATTAATTTCTACTACTCTCAATGGGCAATTGCTTTCAAGGCTAAAGATTCTCTTGCCCCCTCTTCCCTTCCCTTATGTGCCCCAGAGTGAGTTACTTACCCCAGATGAAAATGATCTGTTTAAACAGAGCACTTGTCAACTAAATAAAGATAAATTTGCACAATGCTATAATTTTTATTTTCAATTGTGGGTTATCTTTAAAACATAATATACACTAATTACACATTTCCAAGTTAATTTAAATAAAAGCAATCTAAATATTGAGAGTTATTTCTAGTTTTTTTCCAGCTGAATAAATAATGAGTGCTATTTCTAGTTATTTCTAGTTGAATAAGTGAAATTATTAATATCTCAAATGCTGTAATCTTTAATAGTATTAAGATACCCATTTTTTGTTTTTTACTAATATGTCTTTTTGATAGTTTTTGAGCATCCTGGCTTGATTTAAACATCTTTCTTTTACTATTTCATACTGCTGCTCATGTCTCTGGCTAGGGTTGCATGAAATATAAATCTCCACTTCAAATATCCCCAGCTTCTCTTTTATGTCTTGAAAGGTCCAATCATTCTCAATAGGAATGCTTGACAGCTTTAGAAACTTGCTATACGGTGCCATATTCTAGACTTATAATTATTATTTTATACTATGACATAACAGTTGCTTCATTTTATTGATTAAGTCACGGAAATTTTCAATCTTTCAATTTTTTCTTATTTATGTTAATTCTCCAAATTCTTCACAAAGTTTATAGTTTTTAATTCTCCTGAGTATATGAGAACAGTTATGTGTACTCAACACATAAGCTATTAGATAAAAAATAATTTTTAGCCAAAAACTACAATTGTAGGGTTGCAAAATGAACTGACAGCAGGACATAATTTCCAAAGCTACAGCTTTGAGGATTATAACTAACAAGAGATCTAATTTTTTTTTAATTCCTATCAAGTCATACTTTAGCCCTTACAGATGAAAAATATATCCCTTACTGTACCTTTGAAAATAATGGTCAGTCTTCAATGGACTTAAAAATTTGAATTATCAGTTGAGATGACATATTAGACCCCAAAATAATAGGATTAATGTTTTTATTATCTTATATTCAGGTATGTTTATTTTTTTCTATTATTTTGATTTTGTTTTAAAAGGCATCAAATGGAAGATGCAGATGATGTATGTTAAAATGGGTTTTCCTAAATGTGATGCTATGTATCTCTAAGTCACACTATTTCACCATGTCTTTTTTGCAGCCAACAATGTTAATGTCTGCAAAACATCAATACATGCACCGTGACCAGTTTTCCATCAGAAAAATAAACAAATAAATGTCATGTAGACTTGAATCTTGAAATCCTATGATTCTATGATTCACAGAAAGATTCTAATATTATTACTCTTCATTCACAGGTCTATCTTGATAGTTAGAAAACACATATGGATACAGCAAATAATTTTGTTGTTTTAATCACCAAGTTGTATCAGACTCTTTTGCGACCTCGTGGACTGTAGCTTGCCAGGCTCCTTTGTCCATGGGATTTCCCAAGCAAGAACACTGGAATGAGTTGCCATTTCCTTCTCCAGGGGATCTTCCCATCCCAGGGATCAAGCCCATGTCTCCTGCATTGACAGGTGGATTCTTATCACTGAGCCACCATACCACAGCATATATTCATTCATAGGGTGTGGAATAGCATTTCTTATCTGGAGCAAAAGTGCTCTGTAAAGATCCCACTCAAAAAATGTGTGAGATGTTATTGACAATACAGAATTATCCCTTAAAACTAGCTATCTTTCTTCTCTATTCCTATACCCACTTCCCAGAACATTATCGGTTAAATAGTTTAACTTTGTAACTACATCTATCATAGTAATACAGCTCAGTAGGTCACACACGCAACAATGACCTTTCCAAAGAACATTTGAATTTGACATAAAAATATGGTGCAGTCTACTTGACACACACATCCTATTCTTACTAAAATATCAATGCTCAGCAAACCTTTACAATGAAGAGAACAGATTTGTGATGCTCAGAACAACAGATGTTAGTTTGCTATTACATTAAAAACAGAACATAAAAGAGAAAGATATTCACTTGTATCATATGCTGTGAATTGATCATCTGCATCTGCCTGGCATGTTTGGGTCTAAATGAAGCAAGTTGAGTTTCCACAGGGAGTATCCATTTACTGCTGCATAGTCAAAGCAATCACATCTCTTTCCTGCTGCACTCATCAGTCATAGTAAAAGCCAAATATTCACACTGCAGCTTAAATGAGAAGACTGAAAGGAAGCAGGTATTACACACCAGGTATTGTGTATGTGAGTGAGATGCTAAAGAGAAGAGACGCAGCACTACTGAAAATGGAGGGTAAAGGGAAAGGCTCTGGAGCACTCGCATTGCACTCAGTCATCTTGTCACTTTCCCACAGAATTAATTTAATTAGCCTCTCCCCAGTATTAGGTATGGCTCCTAACCTTGAACAGTGGCTGATGGAAGTATATGTCACTGCAGCTCACCAGATGAGCACTCTTCTGCTCTGTAATGGTGATTTGCCTCAGGTGAAAAATAGGATCACTCTCTTTCCCTATTGATTTCTGAAAAAGAAAATGCTTCCTCCCAACCAGCACTGCACTATTATTTTCGTTATCACTTTTCATGGAGCTGCACTCTTCTTTACGCAAAATTGAAAAAAAAAAAAAAAA
>SJYT01077530.1:266134-296850 GCA_006410635.1 Cephalophus harveyi
ATTGATATACCTTTAGTTAGATCAAGAAAAAAAGAGAGAGGACTCAAATAATAACAGAAATAATAAAATGACACATTAATAATGATGTCAGAAAAAATTTAAAAAGAACCACAAAAGATTACTATGAACAATTAGTCACCAATAAATAGAAGAATCTAAACAAAATACATAACTTTCTAGAAACATGCAAACTAAAAAGACTGAATCATCAATACAAGAGTGTAAACAGACTTAAGACTATTAAGGAGATTGAATCAGTAAACTAAACTTTCCAATAAGGAAAAGCCTAGGACCAGATGGCTTTCCTGGAGAAATCTACCAAATATTTAAAGAAGAATTAATACTAATTCTTCTCAAACTATTCCAAAATATCAAAGAGAAGAGAACACATCCAAACTAATTTTGGGGGGACATTAGTCTGATACCAAAGCAAGAAAAAAATACTACAAGAAAACTGCAAACCATAACCAAACCAAACCCCAAACCGATATTCCTGATATAGATGCAAGAATCCTCAATAATACCAAAACCCAAATCTGAAAGCACCTTAAATGAATCATACACCACAACCAAGTGGGAATTACCTCCAAGATGAAAGTACATTTTCTTCAATACATGAAAATTGATCAAAGTGATGCACCATATCCTTTTATCCTTACAGAAGGAAGGATAAAAACCATATGATCATCTCATTTAGATACAGAAAAAAACACCTGATGTGATTTAACACACTTTCATGATAAAGACAATCAACTAACTAGGAATAGAAGGTAATTACCTCAACATAATAAAGGCTATGTATGAAAAGCCCACAGCTAACTTACATTCAGTGATGAAAGTGTTTCCTCTAAGATGAGGAACAAGACAAGGATGCTCATTTTTGCCATTTTATTCAACATAGTTTTGGAAATCTTAGCTAGAGCAATCAGACAAGAAAGAGGAGGAAAAGGCATCCAAACTGGGATGAAAGAAGTAAAATTACTTCTTTTCAGATGCCATGATCATATTTCTAGAAAACTCTTAAGATTTCACACACACAAAAAAAAAACCTATTAGAACTAATAACTGAATTCAGAAGTTACAGAATACCAAATCAATATGCAAAGGTCAGTTGTGTTTCCATACACCAAGAACAAACAACATGAAAAGGAAATGAAGAAAAACAATCCCATTTACAATAACATCAAAAAGAACAAAATACTTAGGAATAAACTTAACCAAAAAAACAGAAAGACATGTACACTGAAAACTACAAAATACTGAAAGAAATTAAAGAATATACAGCAAATGAAAAGATATCCCATTTTCAAGAACTAAAAGGCCTAATATTGTTTAAACATCCATACCATCCACTGTGATCTACCAACTGAATGCAATCCCTATAAAAATTCTAAAGGCATTTATTTTTGAAAAAATAATTTCTAAAACTTTGTGTGGAATCACAAAACTGAATACTCAATTTCGAAAGAGAAGAACAAAAATGGAGGCCTCAGATTTTCTGACTTCAAAACATAGTCATATACACCCGTGGTGGATTCATGTCAACGTATGGCAAAACCAATACGGTATTGTAAAGTAAAATAAAGTAAATAAATAAATAAATAAAAGATAAAACTCAAAAAAAAAAAAAAAAAAACATAGTCAAAGCAACAATAATCAAAACAAGTGTGGTACTGCCATAAAGATAGACATATAGATAAATGGAACAGAGATCCCAAAAATAAACTGAAACACATAGGATCAAATGATCTTTGACAAGAGTATCAGGATTATACAGTAGGAAAACAAGAGTCTCTTCAAAATTGAATGACAAGATACAAAAGGGTGAATGTGAACATTCATGTATTCCATACTTAAAATTGGGGTACCCAGGTAACTCAGAGGGTAAAGAATCTGCCTGCAAGCAGGAGACCCAGGTTCAATCCCTGGGACAGGAAGATCCCTGGAGAAGGGAATGGCTACCTACTCCAGTATTCTTGCCTGGAAAATACCATGGACAGAGGAGCCTAGAAGGCTGGTTCACGGGATTCACAGTCAGACATACTGAGTGATTATTGCTACACTACTATTATGAGTTCAGTTGTGGTAGTCATGTATGGATGTGAAAGTTGGGCCATAAAGAAGGCTAAACATGAAATAATTGATGATTTCAAACTGTAGTGTTTGAGAAGACTCTTGAGAGTCCTTTGAAAATCAAGATCAAACCAGTCAATCCTAAAGGAAATCAACCCTGAGTATTCACTGGAAGGACTGATGCTGAAGCTGAAGCTCCAATCCTGTGTCCACCTGATGCAAAGAGTTGACTCATTGGAAAAGACCTTGATATTGGGAAAGACTGAAGGCAGGAGGAGAAGGGGACAGAGGAAGAGATAGTTGGATGGCATCACTGACTCAATGGACATGAGTCTGAGTAAACTCAGAGAGATGATGAAGGACAGGGAAGCTTGGCATGCTGCAGTCCATGGGGTCACAAAGAATGGGACACAACTGAACAAAAACAATACTTACAAATAAGCTCGAGTGGATTAAAGAGTTAGATGTAAGATCTGAAACCATGAAACTTCTAGAAGAAAACAGGGGAAAATCATCATAACATTTATCTCAACAATGGTTTCTTGGATATGACACCAAAAATACAGACAAAAGAAGCAAAAATAGACAAGGGAAATATATCAAACTAAAAATTTTCTGCAGAATAAAGGAAACAATTAATAGAATGAAAGATAACCAATTAATG
The DNA here is from genome assembly GCA_006410635.1 of Cephalophus harveyi. Classification (NCBI taxonomy): domain Eukaryota; kingdom Metazoa; phylum Chordata; class Mammalia; order Artiodactyla; family Bovidae; genus Cephalophus; species Cephalophus harveyi. Next base: position 268,872 of record SJYT01077530.1, read on the forward strand.
GGAGAAAATATTTGAAAATCAAATGATAAGGTGTTAAACTCTAAAGTGTATAAGGAACTCCTACAACTCATTAAGCAAACAATAAATAACTTGATATAAATATGAGTAAAGGATTTAAATAGACACTTCTCCAAAGAAGACATTTAAATGGCAACAGATATATGAAAAGACACTCACCATCATTAATCATTACCTTACTGCCTCCTGGGAAACCTGTATGCAGGTCAGAAGGCAACAGTTAGAACTGGATCGGCTCAAAATTGGGAAGGAGTATGTCAAGGTGGTATATTGTCACCCTGCTTATTTAACTTATACGCAGAGAACATCATGTGAAGTGCCAGGCTGGATGAAACACAGGCTGAAATCAAGACTTCCGGGAGAAATATCAATAACTGGATGGAGATGACACCACCCTAATGACAAAAGCAAAGAGGAACTAAAAAGTCTCTTGTTGAAAGGTGAAAGAGGACAGTGAAAAAGCTGGCTTAAAATCAGGATTCAAAAAACTAAGATCATGACTTCCAGTCTAATCACTTCATGGCAAATAGATGGGGAAACAATGGAAAGAGTTGAGAGACTTTATTTTCTTGGGCTCCAAAATCACTGCAGATGGTGAGTAAAGCCATGAAATTAAAAGATATTTGCTCCTTGGAAGAAAGCTATGACCAGCCTAGACAGCATATTAAAAAGCAGAGACATTACTTGGCTGACAAAAGTCTGTATAGCCAAAACTATGGTTTTTCCAGGAGTTATGCATGCATGTGACATGGACCATAAAGAAGGCTGAATGGCAAAGAATTGATGCCTTTGAGCTATGGTGTTAGAGAAGACGCTAAGAGTCCCTTGGACTGCAACAAGATCTAACCAGTCAATCCTAAAGGAAATCAACCCTGAATATTCATTGGAAGGACTGATACTGAAGCTGAAGCTCTGATTTTTGGCCACTTGATGCGAGGAACTGACTCATGCAAAAAGATCCTGATGGTGGGAAAGATTGAGGGCAGAAAGAGAAGGGTATGACAGAGGACCAGATGGTTTGGCATCACCAACTCAATGGACTTGAGTCAGAGCAAGCTTAGTGAGATGGTGAAGGACAAGGAAGCCTAGCATGCTGTAGTCCATAGGGTTGCAAAGAGTTGGACACGACTAAGTGATTGAACAACAAAAGGAATATCAAAATCACAATGAGATATCACATCACACCTGTTATAAGGCCCATTTTATATATTTACATATATATATATATATATAAACAGAAAATGGCAAGTGTTGGTGAAGATATGAGTAATTAAAGCACTTTTGTTGGTTGGAATGGAAAATTCAGCAGCTATTATAGAAATTAGTATTGAGGTTCTACCAGAAAAATAAAAATAGCATTAGCATATGTTTCCAGCAATTCCAATATTTTATATTTTACATAAAATAATTGAAATCGGAATCTTGAAGAGATTTTTGTATATTTATATTCATTACAGCATTATTCACAATAGACAGGTAGAAACTCCTAAACATCCATTGATAGATGAACAGATAAATAAAATGTAGCTTATGTACTATAAAATATGTCAGCCTTAAAAAAAAAAAGAAAATTCTGTTATATGTGACAACATAGATGAGCTAGGAGAACATTATGCTAAGTTTAATAAGCCAGCAACAGAAGTTAGAAATACCACATGGTTCCATTTACAAGAGGCTTCTAAAGTACTAGACTCTTAGAAGCAGAAAATAGAATAGCGGTGGCCAAGTTCTGAAGAGAGAGGGAAATGAGGAGATGCTGTGCAATTAGTTTAGAGTTTCAGTCATGCAAAATGAAAATGTTCTAGAGATCTACTGTATAATGTGCATATAATCTACAATATTGTGCTGTCCATTTAAAAATATAAGAAGGTAGATTTCACATTATGTGATTTTTGCCACAATACAAAATAAACTAATAATGACTCCTAGAAATGTTTATCACAGCTCCCTAAACACTGCATTTGGAGAAAGACTGTTTGCTTTAATTATTTACTGGGACTTAATGGTTTATTTGGAGGCAAAGGCAATTACTACATGGTATCTTAATAACATTAGTCTGTTTTGTTCCCTTGCTACTACTAAAAAGAAGTGAACTTTCTGTGAATGTTCTAAATCACCTATAATGGGTTTTTCTGTGAATTCTTTAAGATTTTTAAATGATTCATATTGTTAAATATGTTCAACTGAGTTAAAATGTTGTAAGACAGATAACTAATAAGCCCTAAAGATAAACTTCATACTTGCACTAAAACAGTTTTATACATGTAAGTACGAAGCTGATATTTATTATAATTGCATTCCTTATTCTAGAATATAACTTAATGTGATCTAAATGTGATCTTAATGTGATCTAAAAAGAGTTATTTAAAATTTGAGAGAAGTAACTTTTTGAGGAATTACACAAATGAAATGGCAATTAACTTTTATATATATAGTCTAGCCTACTTTAAAATTAAGATTACCAAATCTTTAGTCTATTCTTTACATAATTCTTAGTCCACAAATCAGCTTTTTGTTTTCTTTTAATAATTGAATTCTTAAATAATATTTAACTAGCAACTTTAAAGAAACCAAGAACAAAATGTTGACTTCCCAAGTTTAAATGGTAAAATGTTTGGCAGGTTCTCTTGCATTTTTAGAAATCTTCTCAAACCTGCAAGGAGAATTTAGAAATAGAAATGCATATTTAAATTTGATGAAACAAGAAGAAACTTAAACAGGAGGAAAGTCTAACAAAAGCAGTGAAGATCAAGCAGAAGAATTATGTTTTCTTCTTGTTTCAATTGCTATTTCTTTACTTCATAAATTATGTTTAATATATTGCACTTTATCGTTACCCCTGTATATATTGTTATGTGCATGCTAAGTCTCTTTAGTCATGTCTGACTCTTGCAACTCTATGGACTGTAGCCCACCAGGCTCCTCTGTCCAAGGGTTTCTACAGGAAAGAATACTAGAGTGGGTTGCCATTTCCTTCCCCAGGGGATCTTCGTGACCCAGGGATGGAACCTGCATCTCTTTATATCTCTTGCATTGGCAGGTGTGTTCTTTACCACTAGTGCCACCTGGGATGTCCTGTATATATTGTTATATTTTTCCATAATTTTCTATTGAGTTATTCATAATTTCTTTATTAATACCGTCCTTATTTTTCTGCATGAATGTTTTTATGTACTAGAAAATAGCCTCAATACTATTTATAGACTGGTAAGTGTTTCTTCATTTATTGGAAACGTTATCTTCATTATGTATTCAATCTCTACTATATTTGGTGAGTTATTTCTCATATCATATTTGTGCATTACTGCATCAAAAATAATACAATTAAATTGTTTTATATAATATTTTATAAAACAGAGAACTGGGAATGGTCAGTTGTCCTTCCAATCCCAAAGAAAGGCAATACCAAAGAATGTTCAAACTACTGCACAACAACACTGATTTCATATGCTAGCAAGGTAATGCTCAAAATCCTTCAAGATAGGCTTCAACAGTATTTGAACAGAGAACTTCCAAATGTACAAGCTGGATGTAGAAAAGGCAGAGGAACCAGATATCAAATTTCCAACATCTGCTGGATCACAGAAAAAGCAAGGGAACTCCAGAAAAACATCAATTTCTGCTTCATTGACTATGCAAAAGCCTTTCACTGTGTGGATCACAACAAACTGGAAAATTCTTAAGGAGATGGGAATACCAGAAAACCCTACCTGCTCCTGTGAAACCTGTATGCAGGTCAAGAAGCAAGAGTTAAAACCAGACAAGGAACAATGGACTCGTTCAAAATTTAGGAAGTTGTATGTCAAGGCTGTATATCGTCACCCTGTTTATTTAACTTACACACAGAATACACCATACAGAATGCCAGGCTGGATGAAACTCAAGCTGGAATCAATATTGCCAAGAGAAATATCAATAACCTCAAATATGCAGATGATATCACTCTAATGGCAGAGAGTGAGAGGAAATAAAGAGCTTCTTGATAAAGGTAAAAGTGAAAGAGAGTGAAAAATCTGGCTTAAAACTCAACATTCAAAAAACAAAGATCATGGCATCACTTCATGGCTAATGCTGCTAAGTCACTTCAGTCGTGTCCGACTCTGTGCGACTCCATCGACGGCAGCCCATCAGGCTGCCCTGTCCCTGAGATTCTCCAGGCAAGAACACTAGAGTGGGTTGCCATTTCCTTCTCCAATGCATGAAAGTGAAAAGTGAAAGTGAATAGATGTGCAAAAATTGGAAACAGTGAGAGACTTTATTTTTTGGGCTCCAAAATCACTGCAGACAGTGACTGCAGCCATGAAATTAAAAGACGCTTGCTCCTTGGAAGAAATACTATAACAATCCTAGACAGCGTATTAAAAAGCAGAGACACCACTTTGTTGACAAAGGTCCATCTAGTCAAAGGTATGGTTTTTCCAGTAGTCATGTACAAATGTAAGCGTTGGACCATAAAGAAGCCTGAGTACCAAAGAACTGATGCTTTCAAACGGTAGTGCTGGAGAAGGCTCTTGAGAGTCCCTTGGACAGCAAAATCAAACCAGTCAATCCTAAAGAAAATCATCCCTGAATATTCATTGGAAGGACTAATGCTGAAGCTGAAGCTCGAATCTTTGGCCACCTGATGTGAAGAGTCAACTCATTGGAAAAGGCCCTAATCCTGGGAAAGATTGAGGGCAAAAGGAGAAGGGCACGACAGAGGATGAGAACATTGCATGGCATTACTGACTCAATTAAACAAGCTCCAGGAGATAGGGAAGGACAGGGAAGCCAGGTGTGTAGCCATTCATGGAGTCGCAAAGAATCAGATATGACAGAGCTTGATTCAACAATAAAATATTTGGATTTTAGTAGTGCATGCTTATCAACATATATATTATGCATGTGCTTTTAGAATGTTTTGAGTCCTGTGAGGAATACTTTTATGACTTTCTTGGAGTTGAATTCACCTACATATTAATATAAACAGTCTTTAAAATAGGGAAACATTTTATTTGCAATGATAGAATACTTCTCCACTCATTTAGGACTGTAATATCCATCAGCAAAAGTTTTCAGATTTTTTCCATAAAATTCTTGTACATTTCTTGTTACTCTTAATTATTTTGTAGTATTTGTTGCTATTGAGAATGCCACAGTTTCCCATTATGTTTAATAATTAATTTGTTACTATATAAGAAAAATTGTGTGTATGTGTGTTGATTCATATATTTCCATCTTGAAAAACTCTCTCCTATACATGTGGATTAATGTTTTCTTTTTTCTACCTAATAGTAATAACATATGCAAATAATGACCTGCATCTGATCTATCCCTATATTTATATCTCCTGTGTTCCTGTCTCTTATACACATCTAGATACTTAATTATTTTGTAGTATTTGTTGCTATTGAGAATGCCACAGTTTCCCATTATGTTTAATAATTAATTTGTTACTATATAAGAAAAATTGTGTGTATGTGTGTTGATTCATATATTTCCATCTTGAAAAACTCTCTCCTATACATGTGGATTAATGTTTTCTTTTTTCTACCTAATAGTAATAACATATGCAAATAATGACCTGCATCTGATCTATCCCTATATTTATATCTCCTGTGTTCCCTTTATTATTTCATTGGTCAGAATCTCTTATAGTATTTCATAATGGCAACTTTATTAAAGATCCTCAATTTGTTTCCATTTTATTTGAAATTCATTCAATAACTATTTATGACATGCTTTTAATGTGATAGATTATATTCTGGGGATAAAAGTCCTAGTGATAAAGTAGTGGAAAATATTGATGAAGTTCTTGCTTTTATGGCATTATCTGTAGTAGAGGAGATGTGATGAACAAGTAAATAAATAAATGAATTTAAAAATTAACATACCTGTAGATATTGTCAAAGGCTGTGAAGAAAATAAGATAACTCAATGAAGAGAGAACTGACAACTGGGATAGTATATAATTATAAAATATAGCCAGATGATGTTTATTTATTTAATGATATTTAATGATTTTATTAATGATCTTAGACTTGAATTGTGAGGCTGACTCTGCCATGTTAATTAAGTTCATGTGAAAGAAATTTGCACATAGTAAAAGTATCAGGACACAAAGAGGTTGATACATTTGTCAAGGGAAGGGGTGGTTAGTGATGAGAGGCATTTAATGACCATGTTTGTTTCTTCCATAGTTATTAATCCTTTTAGGTTTACAGATTTTGTTAATTTTTACCTTATTAAAATTTTCCCATTTTCCTAGGTTTGAAAATGTATCAGTATAAGTTGACATAGTATATTCAAATATTTAATCTCTTCTGAGTCTATATTCATTTCCCTTTTTTGTGTTCTAATATTATATTTTTTCCCTCTTCTTGTATATTTAGTCTTACTTGGCAAATTGCTGATTTTATTTTATTGAGCTTTGCACTACCTTCTCATAGCTTCAATGACTTTAGGATATCTTACAATTTTTTTCCAGAATCATTATTTTTGATGGAAGAGTTGGTCCAAATTACCCATTTCACTACTATTGAAAGTCAAAGTCCAAAATTATTTTTCAATGGCTGAGGTCCTCTAAATCCTTCAGTGATTTCTGACACAATATGAGGATTGTAAGCATACAATAATAATATGTAGTAAGTCACGTATTTACTAATAAATTGATAAGACCAAAATGGAGATTTTGTTTTAGGATTAGATTCATTCAATAAATATTTATTCATGAAAACTCTGATTGCCATCTTTCAGGAATTACACTTTTGGGAATATTCAAAGATAAATAGTTTACCTCTCCGCAAGTTATTCAGAAATAAGAAACATAAAATTAACTCTCTAATGTGGTGTAAATTGTGTACAGTCCTCGGGCTTAAAGAAAATTGCAGGAAACTTGGAAGGAAAACAACTTGCATCTAACTTCTACCAAAAAGGACTTGGCTTTCTTTCTTAGATCATTTCCTTTTTTGATATTTCTTTAAAATATCTCTACTATAGGCTTCATTTTAATCTTCTGTAAAGTTTGGTCCTCTATGATGTAAAACTAGAGACAATTTCCACAGAATTATATATGCAAAACAAGTATTTCAATGTCTTCACATAATCATATTTTAGTGTGCATGAAAGTCAGGGGAAATGGCATGAAAGATGATGACACCTAGGGCTATACAAACAAGTACACCTAAGTCTCCTGAGAAATAACTGATTCAGTTACAATGAGAAGGAAGTGTGAAACTGGGAGAAGAATGGAGTCTGTATTGTAACATTGGGACAAATAAGTGTTTTGTGAAATCAACTTCACACAAGACTTAGAGCATGGTGCTATATAATCACAAGACTTAGGGGACATCATGAGGTCTATAAAATTCTTGTTTTTACTTGTATTTTATCTAAGAACCAAGAAGTCAGACGATGCTCACTTCTGGGTTACCTAATACATATAAACTAATAATCACAATATAATATGAATACTTTAAAATCAATGTATTTTCCAAGAACCATATGAGAGAGAAAAGAAAGGTCTTTTTGGTACAATCAGAAGACAATTTGAAAGAAGAAATCGCATTTCAGATGGTTCTTGCAAATCTGAAGCAGAAAGAAACTAGAAGAGCATATTCGTTAGAAAAATAAGAATAAAAGCATGGATGTTTAATTGACCCTGTTGAGTTGGATGAACTGAATGTTGAAATATGGGACTAATAGGTAAATTAAATTCCTATCATTAACTTTTCTGAATGTCATGTTATAAAGGTTAAACCTTTTACTCAACGAAAGGGATCAGAGTTCCCTTTTTCCAACACCCGCTAGGAAGACATTCTGTGAATCAATTATAATAAATAATGAAATACCGAAGGCAGGACATTGGATTTCTTAGAAGATTGTTGGAATTATTTAGAAAATATCAATAGAGACAGAGAAGAGGAAAAAGATTATTAATATGTACAAGTTAGAATTGATGCTATCACTTTAAACACAGAAGTTATTTGCTTATAGCTTTAGGTGCCTAAATTAACCTGGCTCATTTTCAAAGCACTTCAGAAACAAGAGATAAATTCTATCAAGCATGAAAAGATTATCACTAAATATATAAAAATGAAAACTATAAATATTAATATCAGCCTTTGAAGTTACCCAGTAAGATAATGTAGTCTATTAAAATACAGTCCATGCATGATAAGATTGAAAGAAAAATCTTAGGTATGTAAATTTCAATGAGCCATTAAAAAAAAAAAATAAGGCTAGTATGTAAAGTGCCTGTAGAACTGATTCACCAATGAGGATTCAGGACTGCTTTCAACTGGCTATATGAGTTTTCCCTGGAGAGTATTTTAGAATAAACTCTGGAGGTCCATACCCTGATATACAGCCACCAAGAAAACTGTATAGTTACTCTGTGCTGTGTAACATGTTTGTTTGATTTTCAGCTATGAAAGGTAAATACCAAATCTGTTTCTTACAAAGAAAATTCTGAAATCCAACCTATAGCTGCCACTCCACTAATCTAGGCACACATAAATAGGAATCTGTATCTTTGTCAACCACTTTTAAAGTGTCATCAACCTGAGTTGCAAAATTGTTGAAACAAAGCATGAAAATAAATATAAAATCTAATAAACAATTTATTTTGAGAATCATCTCCATTTCTTCCAAATGAGTATCCCATCTTAAAGATATATATTTTTTCCTGAGAGAAAACTAAATTACAGCATGAATTATAACTTTTTTCAATATCTAACGAATTGCAAGAGGACATACCATTTCAAAATATTTAGATTGACTAAGGACATAACAGTGGAAACAGTGTCAGACTTTATTTTGGGGGGCTCCAAAATCACTGCAGATGGTGACTGCAGCCATGAAATTAAAAGACGCTTACTCCTTGGAAGAAAAGTTATGACCAACCTAGATCAGTTGAGTTCAGTTCAGTTCAGTCGCTCAGTCGTGTCCGACTCTTTGCGACCCCATGAATCGCAGCACGCCAGGCCTCCCTGTTCATCACCATCTCCCGGAGTTCACTCAGACTCACGTCCATCGAGTCCGTGATGCCATCCAGCCATCTCATCCTCGGTCGTCCCCTTCTCCTCCTGCCCCCAATCCCTCCCAGCATCAGAGTCCTTTCCAATGAGTCAACTCTTTGCATGAGGTGGCCAAAGTACTGGAGTTTCAGCTTTAGCATCATTCCTTCCAAAGAAATCCCAGGGTTGATCTCCTTCAGAATGGACTGGTTGGATCTCCTTGCAGTCCAAGGGACTCTCAAGAGTCTTCTCCAACACCACCGTTCAAAAGCATCAATTCTTCGGTGCTCAGCCTTCTTCCCAGTCCAACTCTCACATCCATACATGACCACAGGAAAAACCATAGATAGCATATTGAAAAGCAGAGACATTACTTTGCCAACAAAGGTCCATCTAGTCAAGGCTATGGCTTTTCCTGTGGTCACGTATGGATGTGAGAGTTGGACTGTGAAGAAAGCTGAGTGCCAAAGAATTGATGCTTTTGAACTGTGGTGTTGGAGAAGACTCTTGAGAGTCCCTTGGACTGCAAGGAGATCCAACCAGTCCATTCTGAAAGAGATCAGCCCTGGGATTTCTTTGGAGGAAATGATGCTGAAGCTGAAACTCCAGTACTTTGGCCACCTCATGTGAAGAGTTGACTCATTGGAAAAGACTCTGATGCTGGGAGGGATTGCGGGCAGGAGGAGAAGGGGACGACCAAGGATGAGATGGCTGGATGGCATCACTGACTCGATGGACGTGAGTCTGAGTGAACTCTGGGAGTTGATGGACAGGGAGGCCTGGCGTGCTGCGATTCATGGGGTTGCAAAGAGTCGGACACGACTAAGTGACTGAACTGAACTGAAGGACATAAAAGGGGTTTCCCAGGTGGCTCAGTGGTAAAGAATTGCCTGCCAAGCAGAAGACGCTGGTTTGATCCTTGGGTCGTGAAGATCCTCTGGATAAGGAAATGGCAACCCACTCCAGTATTCTTGTGTGGGAAACCCCAAGGACAAAGAAACCTGGCAGGCTACAGTCCATGAGGTCACAAAAGAGTAAGACACAACTTAGTGACTAAGTGACAGCTACAAGAAGGACATAAAAACAGGGTAGTTTAATGGGTACTTAACCACTTGGGCTTCCCAAGTGGCACCAGGCATAAAGAATCCACTAGCTAATGTAGGTGACATAAGAGACGCAATTTCGATCCCTGGGTAGGGAAGATCCCCTGGAGAAGGGCATGACAACCCACTCCAGTATTCTTGCCTGGGAAATCCCATGGACAGGGGAGCCTGAAGGACTATGGGGTCACAAAGGGTCAGACGCAACTGAAGCAACTTAGCATGCACACAGGGAACTGAAGATGGTGTGTCATCATCATGGAGATCTCAATATCAGATTTCTAAAAAGTTCAGAGGTTTTCATAAGCCTTCTGTCTTCCCTATGTGTTATGTCCTTGTTATAGAGAGTAAAAGGCCATATAATTTCTCTTTATTTTCTTTATTAGTCTCTGATTCTATACCACAGTATTTTATCTTGCTTGTCCATTTTAAAACAAATGTTCAATTTATATTAACCAATGACGCTTTGGCTTATGAATAATTCTGGACTATTTTTCAGAATTAATGAAAATTTTTAGCTGGGAAAAATATTTATGTTGTGCACATGTGTGCTAAATTACTTCAGTCATGTCCAACTCTTTTCAGCCCTATGGATTGTAGCCCGCCAGACTCTTCTGTCCATGAGATTCTCCAGGCAAGAATTCTGGAGTGGGTTGACAAGTCCTCCTCCAGGTGACTTTCCTGACCCAGGAATTGAACCCGTGTCTCTTACATCTCCCGCTTTGGCAGCTGGGTTCTTTACCACTATTGCCACCTGGGAAGCCCCTTATATGTGTGTATATGTGTATAAATGTGCATATATATATATATATATATATATATATTTGTTGTTTAGTATTGTTTAGTTGCTCAGTCATGTCTGTCTGTTTGTGACCTGATAAACAGCCACCAGGCTTCTCTGTCCAGGATATCACACTATTGTTTAGAAAATCTATGTACTTATTTTTTAAATTATATGTATTTTAAAGTGTTTTAGCTTCCCTAGAAATACTCTTTTTAAAGAAATATTCCTTTGAAATGACTGTTAAGCAGCATGTTGTGGTCAGCAGTTAGCAGCTCAAAATAGCAGCTGAAAAGGAGTCAGAGTTACCTCAATCATGAGCTTTATTCTTTCAAAGAATTTTCCATTATATTATAAATCCTTCAAGAGAAAAACAAAAAACAAAACCTGAACCCTTTCGTATTTTTCATGCTTGATATCTGAAATCTAGCTGAAATTTAAAAACATACAGCTTTCTACTAGTGGCAGATAAAAGAGATTGAGTTCAGTTCAGTCGCTTAGTCGTCTCTGACTCTTTGCAACTCTAGGTCAATAATATTAAAACTTCAAAATTTTCAGTTCTGGGTTTAGTGAGATCACCAATATATTTCTTATTAGAATTAGCATTTACTATTATTAGTTATTTCTGTTTTTCTTATTTTATGCTTAAATGTCCTCTCAGAAACACTCATGTATATTTTTTTTCTGAGACCCAGAATTACAACTCTCATTTTTTACAAGTTTCTCTGCATATATTATAAGTCTTTAAGTATGATAATGTAAAACTATGATAATGATAGTATTGAAACAAAAATGGGTATGATGAGGAATCTGAGTGCAATCAGAATACCAATTACGGCATACTCTCATATACACTTAATTAGGTAGGGAAAAGGATATTTTTAGACATTTTTCACAAGAAGATATGACATCTAGGCAGAAGGAAAAGGACAACTTCATTTTAAGTAAGTGTTTAAATTTCATAATGACTATAAGAAGGGAATAGAAGTTACATTGCTAGTTTCTTGTTCGTATACCAATTTAGTATGGCTTTCTAAAGAGATAAATTCATATAATTTTACAGTTAATGATGATTTATTTAATAAATGTTTTCATTTTAGCAGATATAAAAGAAACATGTGAATTCTATTTAGTAAGATAATCTATCACCCCGTTCACATAAGTATATTTAAACAATATTATTTTAGTCCTGTAAGTAGTTCAGTTCAGTCGCTCAGTCGAGTCCAACTCTTTGTGACCACGTGAATCGCAGCATGCCAGGCCTTCCTGTACATCACCAACTCCCGGAGTTCACTCAAACTCACGTCCATCGAGTCAGTGATGCCATCCAGCCATCTCATCCTCTGTCGTCCCCTTCTCCTCCTGCCCCCAATCCCTCCCAGCATCAGAGTCTTTTCCAGTGAGTCAACTCTTCGCATGAGGTGGCCAAAGTACTGGAGTTTCAGCTTTAGCATCTTTCCTTCCAAGAAACACCCAGGGATGATCTCCTTTAGAATGGACTGGTTGGATCTCCTTGCAGTTCAAGGGACTCTCAAGTCTTCTCCAACACCACAGCTCAAAAGCATCAATTCTTTGGTGCTCAGCTTTCTTCACAGTCCAACTCTCGCATCAGCAATCTTGATTCCAGCTTGTGCTTCTTCCAGTCCAGCACTTCTCATGATGTACTCTGCATATAAGTTAAATAAGCAAGGTGACAATATACAGCCTTGACGTACTCCTTTCCCTATTTGGAACCAGTCTGTTGTTCCATGTCCAGTTCTAACTGTTGCTTCCTGACCTACATATAGTGCTCAGCCTCAAACCTTAATCACAGAATAGGATTTATTTTTAGATTAGTTTAGATAAATAACTGCAATATTTTGGTAGTACTAACAAGCATGATGAAAACAACTTGTAACACATCATTAAAATTTGTCACAAAACTTCCTAATAATATGCTGACTTCTGGTCTTAGCATTGATTGGTTTTCATTAAGATTTTCCCATTCACTTCAATGTTCATTAAGATTGTAAATTCAAAAATCTCTCTTTGCTTTAATACTAATACTTGGGTGATATGAACAGTTGGCCCAATATATAAACCAAATCAATTCTTGACCCATTTTTCTCAGAACTGAAAAGTACAAATAAATACTAGAAACTTTTCAATCGATTTTTAAGAAGAAGAGATTTCTTTGTTATTTTTGGTGGGATTACTCCTGTGGTCTCTGATTTGTTAGAAAACATCGAAAGCTAAACACAAGAGATGCCAAGTTTCTCCATTCTAAATTATCAGAATTCACAACAACAGTAGGATTTAACTGACATTTCCTATCCCTTATATCCATATTATCCAATAGAAATATAGCATGGGTGACAAACATAATTTAAAATTTTCTGTCATGTTAATAAAATTATAAAAAGAAGAAAATAAAATTCTTAGTTAAAAACATGGCTTATGAGAAAAATTTGCTTTTCTCAAAAAACTAATAAAATTTAAAAAGAAATAGGTTAAATTAATTTAATAACATAGTATCTAAACAATATAATCAAAATATTTTCAACATTTGATACATTTTGAAATAGAAAATATATATTGTTTTTACCCTGTCTTTGAAATCTGATGCATGTTTTTTACTTTTAGTATATATATATTGATTCCGAGTATTCAGATTTCAAGCACTCAATACCCACATATAGCTAGTAGCAAGCATAATAGACAGTATGGTGGTGGTTTAGCTGCTAAGTCATGTCTGACACTTGCAACCCCATGGACTGTAGCCTGCCAGGCTCCTCTGTCCATGGGATTCTCCAGGCAAGAATACTGGAATGGATTGCCATTTCCTGCTCCAAAAAAAAATTCTACACTCTCTATTATAGGATTCTAATAGTGTTCTATAGAACACTATTCTTTTAGAAGAACAGTGGTCACTAAAAGAGTCTATCAAAGAGCTAGAGAAAGGAATTCTAACTTATAGACATTGGGGATGTCAGTGTCCTTGCAGTCTTACCCTGGTCACATAAAAAATGGACACACACTATTCTTCCTGAGGAATAACTAGGGCTACCTGCCACTCTCACTCTACCACCAAACAAGGAAAAATAAATGAAAAGAGGTGGTACAAGGGAAAACTGTCAAAGAATGAATAGGTGAAGCCCACTCACCCATGAAAGCCTTGGTCTCACAGATGCAGATGCCCACAAAACTGAGAATTGACCCTGGAGGACATGCAAGGTCACTAGAGAGCACTAGAGTTGCAAAAGAAAGGTTCACATATCAGAAGAAGGGGTAATGATGATACTAACAGCTGGAGGTCAACCAGAAAAATTGGCCAAAACTTCCAAGGAACTGCAGAGGCACAAAGAGCTTTTCTGAGACCCTCATTGATGGGCAGGCTGAAGCCACTACCTGATACAACATCCAAAGGACAAATAGCCAAATAAGGCAGAGCCAAGACCTTCTCCTAAGCAAACAAGAGAGCTACATTTTTCCTCTTGTTCTTCTACCCCATATTAGAGCAGTCAGTGGAGGGAAGATACAGAGAACGTGAGGGGTATGCAAAGCAATCCACAAAGCAGTCCTCACCTACCCCAGCAAGTCAGTAGAGCCAAGGCTCTAACTTACTGGAAGAACAAGAGGCCTTTGAATCACATTTGAGTCTTGAGATAAGACTGTTAGAAAAGTGAAATTACACCATTTCAGAAGTTGGCCCATGTCATTTTAAAAAAGGTGATGCCCTGGAGCAAAGACTGTTTGGCAGAGAAAAATTGAGATCTTGACTGGGGTAAAAAGGACAAAGCTATAAAGCTATTACATGTATAATGAGTATTGACTTCTCAATAAATCAGCTAAATATATGCTATGCCAAACAAAATACTGTTGATGAAATGTTTAAAACACAACAAGGTGTTAAAAAATGGAGATGAGACGTGGAGATTGAAGAAAGGTATTGGGACTAAACCACTACCATCATTGGGAAGATAACCGTGGCTATAAAGACAAATAGTGCAGGGCCTCAAATACCGGGAAGAAAGAACAAGTACTTTTTCTTTAAAACAAAACATGGCCAAAGTTTTTGATCTGAAAAAGGACATCACTGAGTCCTTTAAAATGAGCAAAATTTTAGGGATATTGTAGAGGCTAAATTAGAGTAGGAGTAATACGATGGCACCCCACTCCAGTGCTCATGCCTGGAGAACCCCATGGATGGAGGAGGCTGGTGGGCTGCAGTCCATGGGGTCGCTAGGAGTTGGACACGACTGAGCAACTTCACTTTCAGTTTTCACTTTCATGCATTGGAGAAGGAAATGGCACCCCACTCCAGTGTTCTTGCCTGGAGAATCCCAGGGACTGGGGAGCCTGGTGGGCTGCCGTCTATGGGGTCGCACAGAGTCGGACACGACTGAAGCGACTTAGCAGCAGCAGCAGCAGCAGGAGTAATACAGAAAGCAGAAAGATAATTATCCAGCAGGTAAGACAAGCAGGAAGCAATGAGTAACTGCACAAATGAACGGAAAGGAAAAGGCAGATTTGAGAAATACATTTCTGACAAATATGATGACTGACTGGCTGTTGGTAGTATAGTATTAAGAAGAGAGAGAAGATTAAAAGAGCTTTCTCGCCTCCAGGTTAAATGTTGAGGAAGCAGAATAATGAACGCCTGAAGCAAAAATGAAGAGCAGTGAAATGTCAATTTAGGAATGGTGACAGCAGGTCAAGTTTGAGATGCTTGAGGAACATTCAAGAGCCTATGTCCATCAACTAAGCACTGGAACTAAAGATCTAAAATTAAAAAGACGGCAGCAACAGAGATAAAAATTCTGGAGTCAACAGCATATAGTGGAAGTTATAACTGTGGCATGAGTTACTGGATGAGATTTCTTTCCCTGGAGGAGACTGATAAAGAGCAGTCTCAGCAGAGAAAATCCTGTCACAGAGGCCAAAGAAGGAAGGAATAGAAAGAGCTTGTCAATAGCCTCACAGAGTGCAAAGACATGAAAATTCTTAAGAGGATAAGAATTATTAAGAAGCCATTAGTTTGGGCAAATAAGAAGATATTTGGGGCCTTAGTGAAAGAGATTCAGTGATATTACAACCACCGGAAGATAATGGACCAGATTAGGAAGTAACTGGACCAGAAGTGGAAGCAATGGTAGTAGAATAACCCAGAACTGAAACAGTTCAGAGCTAGATTAAAGGGAGAACTTCTGAAATTCTTAGGAAACTGATCAGAGCACTAATAGAGGCTATGAATTCTACAAAAAAGATTGTCTGCTATCCAAGCTTCTATATATATTTTTGTCTAGAAACTGGACTGCACAAAGAAATCGAGTTTCTAAAGGAACAGTAATTGCATCACATAGCAAGATTTATTACTACAAACATGCTACTATAAAAGGAAAAAAAAAAGGATGTCAGATTGTATTGTAACCTGTACCTATCAAAAATCCTAATAACAATTTGAATATATTCTAGAATAACTAAATAGATGAAAAATACATTTGCTTTAAATTAAGTATATTTCAATTAATTAGCTACCCTTTTTTTCTCCCAAGAAAATAAAATTATTACTTATATGTCAGTCTCTATAACCAAAGTACAAAAATACAGTGCTAAAATTTAGAAAAAATCATTTTTTCCTTGGTGTTAGAAGAACTGGAAAGAGTGAACCATGAATTACTTAACCTTTTATATTTTACTTCATTTAAAAATACCCCTCTGTTGTCACATCAAAGGATCACAGATTTCAACTTGCATTTCCAAAGATAATATTTTGACCAATATCTAAATTTTAAAATTTTAGAGATGTCTATATTCTTTATAACATAAATATATGACAGCATACTTTTCAAAAGAGTGACACAAATACAAGTAAAATTCTCTTACATTTTTAATGGTTTTTACTTCCAAAAAGCTAAAAAAAATAGCATGGAGGGCTTTATCTAGTTAGTATATACCTATGTTGACAATATCTATGACCATCTGTCTAAAATATTCAAAAGGCAGAAGAGAAATGAAAACAATATATTCAAAGAAAGCAACTCGGTCACAGATCTGAACCCATTTTTAGAAATCTCTTCCTTCTTAAACTTTAGAATCATGACTTCTTAGGCACCCATCTTAACAATTCTTTGTAAAGAGATATTATAACATAGGACTGCTCAAAATGAAAAGAAAAAATTAGAACAAAGTCCAGCACACCAGTAAATGTGATACTTAAAGCTAAAAGATAAGAGTGCACAAAAATGGGGGACTGCCATCTGTCTCCTAAAAAACACAGAAGCCTACGCAATGCCAACCAATATGTTCTGTCAAAGAAGTGACTTAAAATATGTTCTGCTAACACTAAAATGGCAATAAGCAATTTGAAGGGAAACGTATACTTGACCAAATTGTCCCCCACAGCTCATAAACACCTCTGTTTGTGCCCTTGGAGTTTATCAGGGTTGTGGGAGACATTTATTGACTTTTACTTGATCTCCTATTGCCAAAACACACCAAGGTTAACACAGTTACTCAACACCTTTGATGCAGCAAGGAAAATCTTTGACTGAAAAATGTGTGCAATTTAACAAAGCAAGCAGTAACTGCCTGCAGGAAGCTCTACAACCACAATCATTTCAAAATGTCACAGTTAACCCAGTGCCGTGACAGCTCCACTCTGCGAGCACCCCTCAAGATGGTCTGTTCAGAAGAGACAGGTCAGCTTTTAAACACAGGTTTATTTTTACTTCTGAGTCATCCCTAAAATGTGGATCAAATATTGTGTTTAGAAAGTCTTGGAATAAAACAAATTACTTTGTATCAGATATCTAAATAATTTGAAATGCTTTCTAATGCTCTAAAATAATTCATATAATGTTCTCTGTTTGATCTAAAAGGAATATACATGAACGTGACTCAAAACATGAATCAAAATACACACTAGAAATCCTGGTAATGTGGAACAGTTTCTTGCAATATTTGGTCTCTGCCAATCCCAGCCAACCACTCAGTAATGATAACATAAGTACATCACCAGTGCTAATTAACAAATCACAAAAATCTATGGTATATTAGTAACTTAAAAGAGAGCACAGTTCAGAAAGTAGAAGCAACAGAACTCAGAGACTAAGAATTTGAAACCTTCGTTACCACTGACTTAATAAATGATCTTGGGTAAATCAACCTAAACTGAACTTCCAGGCGGTACCCATGACTGAAGATGATGTTGCGGCTACAGTATTTAAACAACATTGTTAAGTGTGCTATTTTTGTTACTACAGGCAAACCATTAATGAACAAATCAGCTTGCCAGTAATTAAAGTTGATTTAAATACTAAACGACCCCATGCCAGCCATAAAGAAGAGGTGATTTTCTTCTATTCATGCTTATTTGCTTCCATTCCACATTACAAGCAAGATAACTTGCTACTCAGATCACTTTCATTTGGTTTGATTGCTTGTGTTTTGCTGAATAAATTTCCATCTTTTTGTTTAAGGTGTAAATTTGGGGGGATAAT
The DNA here is from genome assembly GCA_006410635.1 of Cephalophus harveyi. Taxonomy (NCBI): domain Eukaryota; kingdom Metazoa; phylum Chordata; class Mammalia; order Artiodactyla; family Bovidae; genus Cephalophus; species Cephalophus harveyi. Next base: position 287,248 of record SJYT01077530.1, read on the forward strand.
ACAAGAAAACTAGCAAAATTGATACACAATATAGTCATTTACCTTCCTCCTTTACTCCCCATTAGAGCTCGACTTTGCACAGAAGACCAATTTCTAAAATAAATATTATCATTGTATAATACATAACCTAATCTGCTACACACTAATTCCAGCAAATATTGATATAGATCCCTTTATCATTTTTAGATGAAAGATGCTTCTTCTAAGCCATTCTCTATTTACAGATGCACTAAGTATAAAAAATATTCAAGTTCATTCTTAATGGAGTATTTGAAAACACTTGGGTCATACACTAGCATACCTCCTTAATAAATTAGGTCAGATTTAAATCAAGCAAAAATAAGACACTACAATATAAAAAGATAACTTGCATAAGGAGGTAACAATTAGTGGACTCATGTATATAAAGTGGCATTAGCAAATTTAAGTATTTATTTTTATGTCTAGTGTAATATACTGGTGAGACATATTAATGAAATACTTCATTTTATTGACTTTTAGCAGACATCCTATTATTCAGTATATAAATATATGGTATGAAGTCAAAAACACCAAAACCATGGGGTTTTTTTTATGTCAATATTTAATCTTTTACATTTTCATATACAGTACTAAAAGGAGGACTATTTCAAGTTGAACTAAAATACTACTTGCGATATATAATATACTAGGAACACATTTTTAGAAAAAAGTTTTTCTCAGCTAGTTTCTTTTTTATTTTTAATAGATAATGTACTTCCTATATAAAAGTATATTTTGAACTTATATCTAATAATTGTTTAAAACTTCCACTTCGCATTTCTACATGACACATAAATGAATTCCAGATAGAACTGTAAAATAAACTAGGACCATGAGGTCCTCGTCTCTGTTGCCTAGTAAGATGAATATATATTAAATAAACAAGTGAATAAACAATTCAATAATCATAAGAAGAAACCAAAACCAAACATCCAGATGTGTCTAAAAGTGATATGGCATGGCTATTTAACTCTCTTTCCCTAGAGCTAGTGACAAGAAAAGAACATATGTCTCAGTAAAACTTTAAGAATTTATATTGCTCTATCAATTTGAGGGCAAATAGATTAAGGCAGTGATTAAATGGCCCAGGGAAATATCAGAGAAAACTCTAAAATGCTAAAACATCAAGGCAAGACCACCTCAAGTACATAACCAACAAGTGAAAACAGCCACCAAGGTCTAACATCTTTCATGCCATTATACTAAAACAGAAAAGATGTTGAAGCCATAATGGTGGGAGGTCTCCATGATACAGGACATTTAATGGGATCTCAGAAGAGAGAAGACCATAAGTCCCTTACCTAGGTCTGTCTCAGTCTCAGCTATGAGATCCCTTTCCCACCTTTATAGTCTGAGGCCTTAGAAAAATACTTTGAAAACAGTCCATTTGAAAGGAATAGACAAACTATTTCCAAATAAAATGAAAAGAGGTATTAGTCAATTTCTGTCACAATAGTGCTAAAAAACAAACATCCCCATGATCTGAGGGAAAAAAAAAAAAAAAAAAAGACATTTATTTTTCTCACTCACGGGTCTGTGAGGTAGCTGTGATACTCCTAGGCTTAGCTGAGAGAGTCTTGGATTGGTTCAAGGATGGGGCTGGATTTAATTGTGCCCCACACATATCTATATTCTGGAACTAGCAGCTATCTAGAGCAGCTTTCTCTCAGATGGTGGAAGTCCAGAAGGACAAGTCATCGTACAAGCACATTCAAAGCCTGTTCACAACATCTTTGCTCACATCCCATTAGCTATAAAATATAAAGTCCAAAATCAATGTCAATAGTGAAGTCCAAAACCAGTATGGCAAGAAATTGTTCTCCTCTCATGGTGCCAGGGAGAGGGTAAACATTAGCTGAAAGATAAATGTATTTATGTCAGAAGGATATTAAGTCTCAGAAAGAATTCTGTTGCACAAACAAAAGGATCTGGATGGAGCTAATTAAATTCATCATGAGCAATGATGATGAGTATCTAAAAATTAAAAGAAATCGTATAAAAACCATACAAATATATGACAGAAAAAATAATACAGTAGAACACATAATACAGGAAACACTGGTTGATTTCCTACCAGTGTTTTTTGCTCTATAAAGTAAGAAGAAATATGATAGCTCAAAGTTGAGATGTTATAACAACAAAATATAAAGCAAGAGAGAATGGCAAAACTAAGAAAATAAAGAACTAAAACACACAACTTTTGACACAATAAGAAAACTCTCAATAACAGAAATCAGGACAGACCTGGCTACAATCAAATAAAATTAATGTTGTATAAAAGGCTTAAGGTAATCGAATGAACACAGAGACAGAGGCAAAAAAATTAAAACAACTAGAGCAGTGATGATGGATAAGAAGGATGACTAAGGAAGAAACAGCATAAAAGTAACTCGTATTTCTTAAGTAGAGACGTCTAACACACAAACACACAAAATATAAAATCATTCATAGGCGTAATACAGGAAAAACACACTAAAGTTTAGGAAGACTTAAATAACCAAATGAAAGAAATACATTTTATTTGGAAAATTTTATTTAGAGTTACTGAGATAGAAATAAATCATTGGGAGAATGGCGTTGAAACGTGTATACTATCATGTAAGAATGAAGCACAAGCCTATGTTCGACACAGGATACAGGATGCTTGGGGCTGGTGCACGGGGATGATCCAGAGAGAGGATATGGGGTGGGAGGTGGGAGGGGGATTCAGGATTGGGAGCTAATATACACCCATGGTGGATTCATGTCAATGTATGGCAAAACCAATATGGTATTGTAAAGTAAAATAAAGTAAAAATAAAATTAAAAAAAAAAAAAGAAAGAAATCAGAGCTAAATTGTAGAAATATAGGAATAAAGAAATAATTCTTCATCCATTAAATTAAAAAACATCACCTACAAGGGGGCGTGGGAAATGAGGTGAGTCTCATGTCTTCAGTGCCAGTAAAAATGAGGTGCTTATGCTTGTGTGCTCAGTTGTATCAGATTCTCTGTGACCCTACGGACTGTAGCCCACCAGGCTCCTCTGTTCATGGAATTCTCCAGGCAAGTATACTGGAGTGCGTTGCCATTTCCTTCTCTAGGGGACACTCCTGATCCAGGGATCAAATCCATGTCTCCTGTCTCTCCTGCATTGTAGACGGATTCTTTACCTGCTGAGCCATCAGGGAAGTATTTATGAAATTCCAAGGGAAAGGAAGTGTTATCAAAGAAGAGTGTGTCTAGTTAAAGTGTTATTTAATTATGAAAATGAGGAACACGTATCCTCTATAATGGCAGACAGATAATATAATACTCATGAACCACTTGATAAAGTGAGTTCTCAAAAAGGACATTCAGCTGACTACAAGATGACTCAAATGAAGAAGTCAGGGATGAAGACGCTAAGGGAAAAGGGATATTGGTAAGCAGTAAATCTGTTCACATGTAGAACTAAGATCAAAAGACAAAAAAAAAAAAGGGAATTATGATGCATAAAAGAACATAAGTATGATGACCCTTTTGAACTCAAAAATAGAAGGAGGAGAAAGAAAGTGAACAATGCTAATTGTCTCCTCCTTCATAGTATTACTCGCTAAAACTGAGGCATTTAATTAGAAGAAAACAGATTGATCTTTAAACTATTTTCATAAATTTTGTTACTTTAATGGTAATTTTTAAACAACCAATAATCCTCGTGGTAAAAATTTTGCCTGAATTTAACTTCCCTTCCAGTTTTTCAATTTATCTTTTCTTTAGTCACAAAGTGATTGAAACTACTGTCTGTCTTCTGAAGTCTTCAAAAAGGAGAGTGGATAGAATGAGTGCAAAAAAAATCTCAAATTATCATAAGATTCATAACTCTAGTTTTAAAGAGAATGTAAAGGTAAAGCAAAAATTGAACAATTAACTAAATAAAAAGGTATTTTATATACCTTAAGCATTACACTGATCTTTTCTTCAGATAAATTGAAATAAAAAATAAGATATGATACATGCCAACTTTAATACCATGAATATAATGATGTCATGTTACAAAATCATTTGCCTGCACACACAACATCCTTATTCTCTAATACTCTCAGCTCTACTCTTACGTCAGCTTTGTCCTCAGAGTGGTTTCACTCCATGGTCACAAGATTGTCACCAGTGGCAACCAGGGCTTCATTTGTGATTATGCTCATTGAACACTGCATAACTACTTTGCACTCTGTTCTCAATGCTGCCTTTTTATGCAGGTTACATGATGGTCCTAGAATGGGGAAATACATTTGCTTCCCATACCTAAGGAATACAAGTGCTGATGTCCATGTTTACTTGGGCCATCCTTAGGTGAAGCCCTCTAGCCAGGAAAATACCTTGCAGTCTTTGGCTATGAACAGGGTCACACACCTATCACTAAACTAATTACTGTGTCAAGAGATAGAGATTAACAATCAGGGTTGAGTTTCTTTCTCCCAAATCACACAACTGCTACACACTAAGCCTACACTGTGAGCTTTACATTGGAAAAAAAAATTAAATATATGTTTGCAAGACAATCACATTGTCCACTACAGAGGAGTTTCTAGGCAGGTTTAATATCAAGTAACTGAGAGGTGTGTAGAAAATGAATTATTCTATCGATTGCCTCTTTTCTAAATTGAAGTTATACTTTGTGACCCAAACATCTGCAAATCAAATGTACTAGCTTTCCAATAGAGTGTATTTTCTGAGATTTATAGGTGCCTATTAGAAACAAATAAATGTTCACAAACAATCTCAGAATCAACTAACACAATAATTTATCGCTAAAGGCAACTTGAACACAGAAGCTCTGAAAGTATTGATTCATTGTAAGTAATTCCCCAAGAGCACTGTTTTTAAAGCTGAGTTTTAAAGCATAGTTCACAGGTATAGTCTTACCTACAGTGCAAGTATTTTTATGCCTGGGAGATTTTTCTAGCATTAATACAAATATAGGAATGGGAAACGCCATGAATAAATTTTGGCTGAAAAACTATAGCCATCTATTTGCTGGTAGGCTGTGAAACAAATGGAAACAAACACACTCTAGATCTAAAAATAAGAGTAATCAGCATGACACTTTTCAAGAAATAGCACATGCACACCATCAGCAGGATGGAAGGCAAGGCTTCTAAATGACAGTGACAAATATTCGAGATGTGGCAGAGCAAATGGCAAGTGCAACCTCCCCTTCAGGAAGATGAAGTTTTTGAGGTTGGAAAAAGACCCATCAAATCACTCTATCATTCTTCCACTAGACACGAAGTGACTGAAGCTACTGCCTCCCTTCTGAAGTCTTTAAAAAGGGGAATGGATAGACTAGGTGCAAAAGATCTTATAGGATTCATAACTTCAGTTTTAAATAGAATGATAAAGGTAAATAAAGCATTGAAAATTAAAAGAACTAAGTGAAAGGCATTTCTGTCATATGTTTAAAATTACATTTAAAATTTTCTGACAAAATCTATCCTAAGATTTGATTAATGACTCATCTTACAAGAATAGAAACTCTTTACCTAGCTAAACTTGAAAATGGATACAGCCACAAAATTAAAGAGGCTGGAAAGAAGGTTTTGTGATATGAGTGATATGATGAACATATTTCAGGACAGATGGTCAGCATTTCTGGGAACTGAGGATCTTCTCCTGATGTAATAATGAATGACATCATCATTCATAGCAGACTTACCATCACTTACTGAGGCCCAACAACTCCCAAAAGGACAAGTCAATAAGCATCCTTTCCCACTGTACTTTTTGCTTCAATCCCAGACAGGTGTAATTCAAACGTAATTACTTCGTTTTGATTTAAAATTTATGGTAATGGTTAAACCTTGTTTGGCATCAGTTCAGTTCAGTTGCTCAGTCGTGTCCACTCTTTGCAACCTCATGGACCACAGCACGCCAGGCCTCCTGTACATCACCAACTCCCAGAGTTTATGTTTGGCATAATGTTTTATATTTAATTAATTTCTAAGTCTCGATTTGTTTTTCCTTATCATTTGCAGGGAAAGAGAAATGCCAAAAATGATTTAAAGCAAGGGTTTGTTTAAATTACCTTTTTTATAGTTCTGATTGTTAACCTAGATTTATAAGTCTTCAGAGCATCTTCTAAATGTTAAAAGGGGTCATATAGAGATTTTTCAATTTAAATAGACTGAAAGCCAGGCATCCTCTTAAAGTTCGTTAGTACCTATAATGCATTTTTCCATAAAAACAGTATAATAAGAATGTTCTATTGTATATTAAAAGGCAAAGGCTAGAAACTCCTGGAGAAGGGAAATGGCAACCCACTCCAGTATTCTTGCCTGGAGAATCCTGTGGACAGAGGAGCCTGGTGGGCTGCCATCTATGGGGTCACACAGAGTCAGATACGACTTAAGCGACTTAGCAGCAGCAACAACTCTATAAAAAGACTTGCTTTTCATTGAAGTTTTTAAGTTTTTTGCTAAAAAAAAAAATACTTTAGTTTCAGTCCACTGTAAAGTTTTGCTTTGTGAAATCCTTGTCCCTAAAATAATGCCTTGTACATAATAAATGCTCAATAGACACTTTCTGAATAAGTGTATACTACCAAAAAGAAGAACAAATCAGTTATATTGAACCAGAGCTTCAATTACTTTATATAAGACTGCTTTCTAATCAGATTGTTAAATAGCCAATTGAACATATATAAAATGCAAGGTGATAAAAATACCTGAAAATCTCATTATGATTTAATGAGAGAAGCATGCAGGAAAATATGTGGCCTAGTCAGTAAACAATCTTCCTTCAACGCAAGAGATCTGGGTTTGATCCTTGGGTCAGGAAGATCCCCTGGAGAAGGGAATGGTAACCCACTCCAGTATTCTTGCCTGGAAAATGCCTTGGACAGAGGAGCCTGACAGGCACAGCCTATGGGGTCACAAAGAGTCAGACACATCTGAGTGACTAATACACATAAACACAACACTTAGAAGGAAAGAAATGAAAAGAAAGAAAATGTAACGCTAAATAGATTAAGCATGAACTTAAAAGAGTTTTCTAAGTTCACAATTGTTAATTCTGATTTCATAAGTATAGGTATTTATATTTAATTTTATAAGTATCGATATCAATCCTAAAATACCATTGTTTTTAACCACAGACTAAAGAAATATCAAGTGTCTTTAGTATTTTCCACCTGTGATTCAGTTCAGTTCAGTTCAGTCGCTCAGTCGTGTCCAACTCCTTGCAACCCGTTGAACTGCAGCAGGCCATGTTTCCCTTTCCATCACCAACTTCCAGAGCTTACTCAAATCATGATCATCGAGTTGGTGATGCCATCCAACCACCTCATCCTCTGTCTTCCCCTTCTCCTCCCGCCTTCAATCTTAACCCAGCATCAGGGTCTATTCCAATGAGTCAGTTCTTCACATCAGGTGGCCAAAGTATTGGAGTTTCAGCTTCAATATCAGTCCTTCCAGTGAACACCCAGGACTGATTTCCTTTAGGATTGACTAGTCAGATCTCTTTGCAATCCAAAAGACTCTCAAGAGTTTTCTCCAACACCACAGTTCAAAAGCACCAGTTCTTCAGTGCTCAGGTTTCTTTATAATCCAACTGTCACATCCATACATGACTACTGGAAAAAGCATAGCCTTGACTAGATGGACCTTTGTTGGGAAAGTAATGTCTCTGCTTTTGAATATGCTGTCTGGTTTGGTCATAGTCTGTCTTCCAAGGAGCAAATGTCTTTTAATTTTTTGGCTGCAGTCACCATCTGCAGTGATTTTGGAGCCCAAGAAAGTAAAGCCTGTCATTGTTTCCATTGTCTAAGCATCTATTTGCCATGAAGTGATGGGACCGGATGCCATGATCTTAGTTTTCTGAATGTTGAGTTTCAAGCCAACTTTTTCACTCTCTTCTTTCACTTTCATCAAGAGGCTCTTTAGTTCTTCTTCACTTTCTGCCATAAAGCTGGTGTCATCTGCATATCTGAGGTTATTGATACTTCTCCCAGCAATCTTGATTCCAGCTTGTGCTTCATCCAGCCAGACATTTCACATGATGTACTCTGCATATAAGTTAAATACGTAGGGTGACTATGTACAGCCTGTGATTAGAGAATATACCAACTGTGATTAGAGAAGAATCAAGAGTCATTATGTTTCTTACTTTTTGAATATGGTTTACCTTAAGGGGAAACAGATTTTTAAAATCAAGTCAAAGGATGAGCATTCATACTACTTTAAGTGCTGTAACTAAAAAGTTCTTAGGCTTGAGTCTTACCAACTGCAATAGCCAGACTTGCATCAGAGTGCTAGCAGGGCACATACCCAAAACAGTGGCTTGGAGAAACTTTAAGACCATATCCATGACAAAGACATAGGCAACATTAAGGAAAATTTAGAGGTATAGTAAAAAATCTTGAATAAGCAATAGCTACTTTTGCTAGGCTTAAAGGGATAAAGGAATGTTGCAGTTACCAGAAGCTGACAATAGGAGAGAGCCTTTTGAAAGGAGTTTTGGCTTTGTGGAAAGAAACCAACAATAGAATAGACACAATGAAATTTATTTCCACCAGCATTCTGATCATCCCACTGGTGACATGGTCTACAAAGGTCAACCTCTCAGGACATAGAAAAAGATGGAGCTGGATGAAAGTGAACACTGAAGGACAAATGAAGAAAAACCTAGACTTCACTGGTGGAGAAAAGGGTGGCACCTGAGGCTAGACAGAAGCACAGAGAAAGAAATTACCTAGGCTTTGGGGTTGGCAGTCAACACAATGGCCAGGCAATGAGTGTGATGTACCTTGTCTGAAATGTTCCAACATCCCTAAGTTTCCTTTGGCTCAGAAGTTAAATCAAATAAGTGTAGAGAAGCAAGGTGACTTGAATTGGTGTTTAACTCACTCACAGTGATAAATAAAGCAAAGCTGGGAAAAAAGAACTTCTCAGCCATGCCCCAATTCTAAAGCAGAGATGATGTTCTAGAGCACGTGCTTTGGGGCAAGGGTCCAGGCTGATGGGGAACTGAAGTGCTAAAGAGAGAAGCTACCAAAGTAAAAGGTGCGGGAAAATTATGTGAAAAAGAGTACCAGAAAGCTGACATTTAACAAGTATAACGACCTTTAGGGCTCATCTGCGACAAGTGGGTATTCGATGTACTACATACAGGGAAACAGAAACTGTTGAGTCACAACCTGCCTTGATCAAAATAGCTCCAGATGCTATCAGAATGCAACTTGCAGGTACCAGTGCCTTAGCATATAGAGGTTGGAAGAATGAGAGGCTGAAACCGAAGCAATCCTGACGATAATGATTTCATCCTGTCAGATATAATTTTTTAACTTACTAAGGCACAATAATAAACAAATATAGAACTATGTAGAGTAAGAGTGAAAGACTTCTTTATCACAATTTCTTACATATATGTATATACATATGTATACATATATATGTATGACTATATAACCACTTTGTAGTTTAATATAGTTTATATAGAGAATGTATCATTTTTACAAAGTCAACATTATGCTATTTTGACAAATTGGTTGTTTCTCTTAACAAATGACATATTGAAGAATTTTCAACAGCAATAAAAAAATCATTTGAAATATATAGGAAATGGTAAT
>SJYT01077530.1:307447-348905 GCA_006410635.1 Cephalophus harveyi
CAGTCTGTTGTTCCATGTCCAGTTCTAACTGTTGCTTCCTGACCTGCATATAGGATTCTCAAGAGGCAGGTCAGGTGGTCTGGTATTCCCATCTCTTTCAGAATTTTGCACAGTTTATTGTGATCCACACAAAGGCTTTGGCATAGTCAATAAAGCAGAAATAGATGTTTTTCTGGAACTCTCTTGCTTTTTCCATGATCCAGCGGATGTTGGTAATTTGATCTCTGGTTCCTCTGCCTTTTCTAAAACAGCTTGAACAACTGGAAGTTCACGGTTCATGTATTGCTGAAACCTGGCTTGGAGAATTTTGAGCATTACTTTACTAACATGTGAGATGAGTGCAATTGTGCAGTAGTTTGAGCATTCTTTGGGATTAGAATGAAAACTGACCTTTCCCAGTCCTGTGGCCACTGCTGAGTTTTGCAAATTTGCTGGCATATTGAGTGCAGCACTTTCACAGCATCATCTTTCAGGATTTGAAATAGCTCCACTGGAATGCCATCACCTCCACTAGCTTTGTTTGTAGTGATGCTTTCTAAGGCCTACTTGACGTCACATTCCAGGATGTCTGGCTCTAGGTGAGTGATCACACTATCATGATTATCTGGGTCGTGAAGATCTTTTTGTACAGTTCTTCTGTGTATTCTTGCCACCTCTTCTTAATATCTTCTGCTTTTGTTAGGTCCATACCATTTCTGTCCTTTATCGAGCCCATCTTTGCATGAAATGTCCCCTTGGTATTTCTAATTTTCTTGAAGAGATCTCTGGTCATTCCCATTCTGTTGTTTTCCTCTATTTCTTTGCATTGATCACTGAGGAAGCAATACTAGGTACAATTACTAAAGCAAAGTTGACTGACCAGTGAAGAGGATGTGGTCAGTATCTGGAATCTAGGAACATATTACTCTATCACCCTCCACAACTTCTTTGTTATATCTACTTTGGAAAGTAATAGCAGAGGGACTGAATTCTATCATTAAAAGTTACTTATTCTTGGACTTCCCTGTCAGTCTAGCGGTTAAGACTTCATGCTTGTACTATAGGAGCAATGGGTTCAAGATCCTGTATGCTGCACAGTGAAGTTATTTATTCAGATACTTGTTCTCAGGGCTTCCCTGGAGGTTCAGTGGTAAAGAATCCGCCTGCCGATGCAGGAGACATGGGTTTGATCCCTGACCCAAGAAGATGCCACATTCCACAGAGCAACTAAACCCATGAGCCACAATTACTGAGCCCACGTGCTGCAACTACTGAAGCCCATGTGTCCAAGAGCCTGTGCTCCACAACAAGAGAAGCCACCAAAATGAGAAGCCCGCAATGAAGAGTAGCCCTGAAATTAGAGAAAATTAGAGAAAATCCTGTGCAGCAATGAAGGCTCAGCACAACCAAAAACAAATAAGTAAAATTATGGAAAAAAAATACTTAAAAAAACAAGTATTTGTTCTCAGCCCACCTATGCTTTGATATAAATGTCTCCCACAGAAGAATAAAATAATTTGTAACACCTTTAGGGCCAATGAAACTGCAAGAAATCTCAGGAAAATTTAAGTAGGAAATTATACCTATTTAAATTAGGCAAATGTATATAAACAGCAACCTAGTACTAGTTATTGCTATATGTGTTATAGTTATATAGTAAGTATTATTACTATACAACAAAAAGTCAGAGATTAATGGCACGAGCCAAAATCACATATACTTAGCCAAACACTGATCCATCATTAATTACTGTTTTGCTTCTCCATAGGGACTCCCAACTAGTGGCAGATACAGCTACAGCATAAACATGTGCCTCTATTGTTTCCCCTCTTACTTAGATGAAAATCATCTATTTCAAATATTCCAAATATGAACTAGGGAGAAAACCAGGCTGGGAGGAGAGACACCCAAAGAAAGAGTAACCCAAAGCAGTTTTTCAATAAACACTTTCTTGTTATTGGGTGGATGGTCAGTTGACTTGCTGGACAGAGAAACCAACTCTGAATTCTGCCATGAGATAAGAAAGATGAATGAGGGAAAGTGATTTCTGATTAGTCAGAGGCCCAAATATGGTGGGAAACTACTAACATTCTGAGATATTCTCCAGATACTCTTTACTTTTCCTCTGACTGCAAAATGAAAAGGAACAAGTTCACCTTAACTCAGTAATCAATATTAGTAATTACTGAGAGTGAAACTACCAGGCATTGTATGCCTTCTATGTACCACCTGTTAAAAAGTATTCTCACCAAAAATCCTTAACTGACATTGGCAGTTAGAGGTAACCTAACCTAGCTACCTCTAATTTTCCAATGTACAGGAAATAAGAAGGATTAAAGGATGATGTTAGTGACAATATGAGGAAATAATCAGAAAACTTCAGAAGGTGGAGCAAGAGCAGCACTGTGCAATAGAACTTTCTGCAGTATTGGAAATGTTCTGTATTTTTGCTGTCCAATACAATGTGTCTATTGAGTATCCAAAATTTTCCTCATCAAAAATGAGATGTGCTATAAATGAAAATATATATAAACCAGTAAATTAAAATATTTAAAGAGAGTCAAGAGATTACAATTTAATAACTAATGAAATAAATGTGTTTTTTTTTCCTAAAGATAATATTTGAGTAGCTGGAAGTTCTTTGATAAATTAATAGTGCAATTCTGAGGAACTAGATGGCAGAAAAACCTGTCGGCTCATTTACTATCCTGGAAGTTTACTAAAAAGGTGTCCAAAGAAATCTTAATATTACTGATATGTTGAAATTTTAGAGAAAAGTAACTTGCTGATAGAGCTAGGCTGTTTTGTTTAATTAAATCATTGAAAATTGTGAGAGGTTTGAAATTGCTTCAAAATTCATTGAGGATTGGACACCATGATAGCAGTTGAAATGGCAGTTGAAAAAATGTAAGGTAATTGCCCATTGTCAGAAAAATGTCTGATTCTGACTGGAAATAGAGTCCCTTGGAAAATTGCACTAACCCATGCTCTGATTTAAGTGGTTTTTTGAAAATGTTAGCATTCTTAGTAAAGAGTATCTTTTTTTCTAGCTCTGATGAGGGTTTAGCACAGTCAGGTACACTACATGTAACTCTACTGTTTATAAATATTTTTTTCTCCATTCCTTGTTTTTCTCTCTCCTTTAGCAATCATTTTGGAATGTTAAAAAATAGGTTGACACTAAATGCATTTTCATGTCCTGAGGAAGCTTTATACTCAGACAGGAATGCTAGAATGTGATGTTAAAAAACAAAACAAAACAAAATCCCTAGAGGAAAACAAAAGAATTATTGCCTTATTAGAACACATGCTTGAATGACAGTGGGACAGGAATAACTCTTTTTAAAACTTTTATTGTACATTCCTCAGCGTCATCAGTCACCATTTGCTGATCCCTCTGGGATCAGAAACTATGTCAATAATTTTGAATGTTACTCAGAGGTACCAAAAATAAAACAGCAGTTTAATGAAAGCTTTTGATAATTATCATTATTAAATAACTCGAAACCACTCCATTTTCATAGAACCTAGATATACTAAGACCTGAGTTTGTTTTATGTTTTAGTTTGAATCCTAGAGAAAATTATTTGTCGTAAGTCAGAAGTTTTCATTTTTCCACATGTTCATTCATTCATGCAACAATATTTACTGAATTTATTGAACTCTATCTGCCAACTCATATGCAGACAGATGATTATTAAAAATAAAAATAAACTGGTTCTGCCCTCAAACATGAACATATAATTGCAAGTTGTGGTAAGTACAAGCAAATTGTAGCTGTGAAGCAAACACAAAGTAAGAGGACCTATCCAGCTACAGGAAGAAATTTAAGAGTGCCATGTAAGCCCAGACCTGATTGACCAGAGGCAACCAGAAAGTGACTGAATGATTGAAGAGCAGTATTGCCAGAACTTGATCATTAGAGGGAAAACGTGAAGGTGGAATTTGGAGAAGGTATAGATCAGCTTTTGCATGGCCAATTACAGAAGTATGGGTTTTGTTTAAAGAGTATTGAAGTATCTTTATAAAATTTATAAAAAGAGCAAAATATGCAGAATTACATTTTGAAAATATGTCCTAGCTGAAAATTTCAGAATACCCCTAGCTCTTGCTTGGGGTAGCAGAGTTCATAAAATACCAGATGTACTCAAGTAGTAGAAAATATGAATAAAGCATATTTTAATGCATTCTGAGCTCATAGAAAAGTAGTAGAAATCTTAAGGATTAAAAAAATGAAAATAAAAAGAGTAGAGACTAGAAAATGAAATAGAAAACCAATGTCACAGGGAGATAGAAACTGAATAAGCCAGGTGTACCTTCAAAAATGGGAGGATTTCACATGTCACATTTGCTTATCCCAAATGGAGGTTAAGATGACTAGAGCAATTCTGGATTGGTAACATAGCCTTGCTGCTGTTGTTCAGTCACTCAGTTGTGTCCAACTCTTTGTGACCCCATGGAATGCAGTACACCATGCTTCCCTGTCCTTCACTATTTCCCAGAATATGCTCAAACTCATGTCCATTGAATCAGTGAATAGAGCAATTCTGGGTTGGTAACATAGCCTTGCTGCTGTTGTTCAGTCACTCAGTTGTGTCCAACTCTTTGTGACCCCATGGAATGCAGTACACCATGCTTCCCTGTCCTTCACTATTTCCCAGAATATGCTCAAACTCATGTCCATTGAATCAGTGATGCCACCCAACCATATCATCCTCTGTTGTCCCCTTCTCCTCCTGCCCTCAATCTTTCCCAGCATTGGGGTCTCTTCCAGTGAGTCAGTTCTTCATATTAGGGGGCCAAAGTATCAGAGCTTCAGCTTCAGCATCAGTCTCCTTCCAATGAGTATTCAGGGTCGATTTCCTTTAGGATTGACTAGTTTGACCTCCTTGCTGTCCAAGATATTCTCAAGAGTCTTCTTCAGCACCAAAGTTTGAAAGCATCAATTCTTTGACGCTCAGTCTTATTTATGGTCTGACTCTCACATCTGTACATGACTACTGGAAAAACCACAGCTTTGACTAAATGGACCTTTGTCAGAAAAGTGATGTCTTTGCTTTTTAATAATCTGCCTAGGCTTATCATAGCTTTTCTTCCAAGGAGCAAGGTAACACAGCCTCTAGCTTCCCTGGTGGCTCAGATGGTAAAGCGTCTGCCTGCAGTTTGGGAGACTTGAGTTCGATCCCTGGGTTGGGAAGATCCCCTGGAGAAGGAAATGGCAACTCACTCCAGTACTCCTGCCTGGAAAATTTCATGGACTGAGGAGCCTTGTAGGCTACAGTCCATGGGGTCGCACAGAGTCGGACACGACTGAGTGACCACCCAGCAAAGAAAAGGAAACAAAATCATCTCTGGAGTAAACATTTCAAATCAAATTCTCTTGTATTAGAGTCTAAAGTTTAAAAAATATAAATTACAAAATTAATACCTCCCAATTTTTAATTTTGCTCATTCTCTGACAGAGAGGTCTTGATGCCTACATGGAGCTGAGCTTCCATGAGAATGGAGGAAGGCCTCAGAAGTCAAATTAGTTCAGAGCCAAGACTCCCTTGAGACTAATATTTGAAGAGCTGAGAACTAATGGAATCCCAAAGCCACCAAAGAGGGCAAGCAAACCATTATACAAGTCCCTGGAGAGTTATTCCAGATGATATGACATTCCTGATCCCAGTGCCTAGTATTGTCAAGAGAAAGTGGGTGGGGGAGAAGAGAGACAGTTAGAAAAAGAGAGAGAGAATAACCAGAAGTCTAAATTTATCCATATTCACTTTAATGTACCAAAATTTTATTTCCAGTTTATTTCTTAAGATTCCTAGCTCCATGTTCTAGAGTAGTAGTCAGCAAACATCTTTTTTTCTGTCAAGGAAGAGATTGTAAATATTTTAGGTTTTGCAAGTCACATGCATTCTTTAATGCATATTCATCTGTTTTTGTACAGCCTTTAATAAACTAAACCAGGTTATGGCCAAACTTAAGCCTGGGTCAGTTTTCCAATCCTTATTCTAGATGTTGAGGCCTTTCAGGTCACAGCCACAAATCTAAAGCCTTTCAAAACTCCTAAAGGATCAATTTGTGATCCAGAACAGGAGGGAGGAAAAACATTTGTAAAATTAATGGGAAGGAAGTGATCTATTGAGAGAATATTTTTTAGATAGATGGTATTTCAAGAGGGAAGGAGGAGATGAAACAGTAAAAGGATTGTGTGTCCCCATGAGGGCAGGACCTGGGTTCTAAAAACTTATGGCATTAGTACTTGCTTGGCAGAGTCAAGGACACTTCTGAAAGGGAGAACAAAAGTATAGAGGTTCACTATGCCTGATGCTCTGACAATCACTTCTGACAGGAGTGAAAGAAGGTAGAAAGACAGTAGGAACTGCATAACAGAAAAAAATTTTAGGAGTGAGGAAGCCTTCCCCATTTTAAAATAATACTCAGCAGAAATTAGCTACTGACTGAATTCCTTCATTGTTCCTCACAGAAATTATGAATTTCAACTATTTTATTTTCCTGTGTTTCATTTGTCTGTCTCCCCTTTAGAAAATGAGTTTCTAAAGGAGAGGATGATGTCCAACTTACTCATTATTATTTAGACTTGGAGATTATTAGATTATTTAGACTGAGATTTTTGCACTATAACAAACACACTGTAAAGCTGCAAGATAGGGAAAAGTGGGGGATAGAACAGGTGTTAGGGTGGTGGTATGAGGGAGAAATCAAGAATTTAGTTTGGGATATATTACATTTCAGTACCTGGAATACACCCACATGTGATGACATCAAGTAGATAAACAGACACAGTTTTGGAATCAAAAGAAAGGCTTCAGTTAAACTCATAAATTCAAGAGTCATCAACATAAAGGTGAGTTTACTGGCAAAATATGCACAGACCTGGTACTACATAGATGAACTGTACAGTGTTTAAGTATCTGATGAGAGAAGGAGACTGGGGATAAATAGAAAGGTGGTAGGAAAATCAGGGCAATCTGATGTAGAGGAAACCAAGAGAGGGAGGGAAGTGTTCTAAATTGGATGTGTTCCAAATTGTGCTGAATCTGCGGAAAGGTCAGATA
Source organism: Cephalophus harveyi (assembly GCA_006410635.1). NCBI lineage: Eukaryota > Metazoa > Chordata > Mammalia > Artiodactyla > Bovidae > Cephalophus > Cephalophus harveyi. The sequence goes on from SJYT01077530.1 coordinate 314,497, forward strand.
GGATGAGAACATAATACAAATCATTTGATTTAGCAACACACAGGTCATTTTGCTGGAAAAGAGGAGGGAGCTTATACGTGAATGTAGTTTGATGACTTGGAAATATGGAGCTCTTTAGTAGATCAGCTTTTGTGAGTATAAAATAAACAGGCAAGAGAGAAGATAGAGAAAGTAATCTGTTTATTAACTTAGGCAAAATCATATTTACCTTGCATTAAGTTTCAGCAGGGGGCACTTTCCTGGTGGCTCAGTGCAAAGAATTCACCTGCAATACAGGAGACTTGGGTTTGATCCCTGGGTCAGGAAGATCCCCTAGAAAAGAGAATGGTTACCTACTCCAGTATTCTTGCCTGGGAAATCCCATGGACAGAGGATTCTAGTGGGCTACAGTCAAAAGGGTGGCAAGAGTTCATATGACTTAGCAACTAAACCACCACCACCACCAAGTTTCAGGAACTTTTTGAAATTTCACTGAGAATTTATCAGTGATTTCTTCTTTTTTATAGCTCTATGCTCAATTTTTGAGGAAGCAGCAGTAGCTAAGTGTCACATCTCAGTTCATAAAATCTTGAAGTATGCAATGTCATCTTGCAAAGGACAAAGACTGTCAATGAAATTTGCTGTAACTAGAGGGTAAGTCCAATTCTAGAACTGCATGTTTACAAAGGCCTGGTTGATTTTGTGAGCATTGACAACTGTATTAGGAATGGAAACTCAGATAATAAGAGCAATCAAACATCATGCTTTAGGGTATAAAATGATTGCCTGCAGGGCTCAGGGAGAAATTTTCTCTCTGTCCTTGCCCTATGTATAGCGCTATATATAATACTTTAGTAGACATATCAGAAGGGCTGAGTGAAGAAGCAAAAAGATTCACAAGTCTCTGAAATGTGAGGCTTGGTCATTACAGAAGTCTAGATGCTGAACCATCTGTTTTTTTTATAAAAGAGTTGTGATTTCTAATATGTGAACTCATCTGCTGAAATATGCAGCACTAAATCTCCAAAGAAATCAAACATATAACACTGAACAATCATTTTAGAAATTTCCAGACTAATAAATAAAAATTTAAAAGCAACATGAGTTCTAAAAATCAATAATTCCTTCCACTATGGTTGATTTTTAGCTACAAATATTTCAGTGAGGCTACAGCTTCTTAGTTTTAAGTAAACATTGAGGCTGTATGTCAACTAACAGCTAACTAATTAAATCAAGTTAATAGAAATGAAAACAAAAGTTGAATTTGGCATATGTTCACACAGGCACTTGAAATGGATATAGATTCTTTTCCCCTAAAATTCTTATTTCTTCTCTGAGTATTTCTTCTCCATTAATGATAATGGATTATGGAAGCATTAATCACTGCCCTAAATCCTATTAATATAGCTACTATTTGAAGGCTATATGAAATATTTTCTAGTAACTTTTTATTAGACTGTCAATATTCAACACCCGTAACTACTGCATCGCTTTAACCTATTTTCCCAGTATGAAAAACATATTTGCCTGTGTGTACATATTCCTGACCTTTAGTTGAATGAAACAAGATTGACCAAATACTTGAGGCATTGGAACTGCCGTTCAACCTATTAAGCTGTGCTTTCCATTTGTAAGGTCAGAAATGAAATCTTATTGACACTGTGTGGGTGGAAAAACAGATTACAGTAGTTAGATGCTTATAAATAAGCCATGCACTATGACACACAAAAAAGAAACATGAACAATAATCTTTAATTAACTGACAAATAATCATCATAGTAATCTGAAAAAGTAATAATATAAAATATATAAGAACATATTTCCTTATGTATTCCTCCTTCCTGATCAGCACTTTCCTTAATAAATGGCCATCGTTTGAAACCAAATGAATCCAGGGATTTGTGAGAGAGATGATAATTAAATAAATGAAATTTAAAACTATTTCTAATACTATTTTCCATTAATAGTGCAGGTGTAGGTTTTTATCTCAAAATTTTCTTCCACTAAAATTATAATGTGTGTATGAGAAAGAATGAGAGATTTTATGATTTTTTGACAAGACAAAGTCCCCAAATAAAGTTAAGAACCAATACTTTCTAATTCAAATGCACTGAATGTTGAGTCATCAGATGGTTTCAAATGAATAACAAGGGAAACATTACAAATTATGTGAATCCATCAATAATAATTAATTACAAAACAATCATGTATCAACCACTATATTTACTGGAAATAATGAAAAGCAAAAAAAATTTAAGAATGATTAAATGCTTAATGAAACCAGAGTTTATATGTGTTTGTGTATGTGTGTGTGAGAAAGAATATTACTCTAATGTAATCAAACAAAATAGCAAGTTTACTGTTGGGTGTGATGAAAATATTGGTAGCACGGAATTAGGAAAGTAGGATTCAAACCATATCTTTAGAACAGATGTCTAAGAACTGTGCCATCTTGGAAAAATATTTAAACTTCCTCAACTATAAATAGAGGCAAAACAAAACCAAACTTACAGGGCTGCTGTGAGCATCCAAAGATATGTGTGAGACATCACTTGGCACAATTTCTGCCACATAGGAGGTGACAGATATGTCAGTCAAGTTTCTCTCACCAGGAAGTTTCCTCTTTTCCATCCCTTCACTCCTTACTACTTTTCTATAGTCCTCGGACACCCAAGGTGAGTCTAACTCAACAATCTGTCCCTCTCTTGACAGGAAATATATTACCGTAAAAGGAACCAATCAAGGACCAGGTCCTCCTTGATACTGATGGTTTACACTTGTGGTGCAGAGTTCCTGCCTGCATTTTTAACATGTTCCTATCCATTTCCTAGTATCCCCTGGTGGCGACTGTCTCACTGGATTCCCATATGCTGTTGCTCTAGATCACCAATTACTAATGGCAGCTGTATAAACTGCTTGTGAAAAGCCTTCCTGAAAGGAAGTTCTTTTTTATAGCATGTTTTACTCAGGTTTCTTATTTGCAAGAATAAAAAGTAGCTCTGATTGATTTAGCAGAAGAATAATTTGCCAAAAGTATATTGTCTTTTCCTTTACCTCTTTCCTTCCTTTCCCCTTCTTTTTCTTCCCAGACAATTCAGACCAAAAGCCATTTTTAATGCTGAGCAAGGGGCCTGGTATAGGGCGTCAAAATAGGGTTAGGTGGACATTGGTCCAGTAGAGAGGTAACCTGAACAAGAGTGAGGAGACTGTCAGTGTGGAGGAGGAGTGGGGTTGTGGCATGAGCAGAGTAAGGAGGGTGGAATGTACCAAATTGTGAGTGACAAGAGAAGAGAATCCATGAAGAAGCGGTAGATGGCATGAGAATCAACCCAATGTAGTATTTAGAGCTTAAGCAAAGAGAAGAGGGAGTCCATGTCTGGACAGGTGTCCCAGTACATGGTTTGGAGACTTAAGTATAGAGGGCATCTATACAAGAAGACAGCTCAGGGTGAGTTGGAATCCAAACACAGTAAGGAGATTACACACTGTGGCCAGGAACTGAGATGTGTGTGGTACCAGTGACAGGAGGCTGGTAAAAATATATGGAGACTGATTTCAAAAATTTATATATGGAGAATAATGGGAGCCAGATTTCTCACTACCTGTTAGCAGCAAAATGGCAACAGCACTGAACACATCTAGTTCCCAAGTATTGGTGTCTAAACATCACTCTCACTAAAGGGAATGATAGTTCATTGGAGAAAGGGATAATTCCAAGTTTGGATCAGGAAAAGCATCTGATGAGCCTGAAATACTCTCTTATGCCAGGAAGGAAAGAAAGCTTAAATAATAAGGGAATCATATACCATCATTATTAAAAGGCTCCCACTGGTCAAATCAGAGACAACTTAAGTGCCAAAGTGAATAATAGTAAAGACTTAAAACTCAATCAAATAAAGTTAAAATCTACATATCCACATTAAATTTAAAATAAATAAATGAAAAAAAAAGTCTGAAGGGATATACAAAGTCTTAAGATACTATGGCACAAGCACTTATTTATTTCAAAATGTAAAACAGAAAGTTCATAATGCCGGGCAGACATCACCTTACTCAAGTGAACAAAGTTCACCTCAACAGTGACAGACATGTTGAAATTGTACACCAGCAACTAGGAAACAAGAGAAAAGCACTGCTCTGTGACTTCCTGAGAAATAGACACAACCTGAATCTAATAATGAGGAAATAATAAGGGAATGTCAGACAAATCATATTCAGAAGCATTTCTACAAAATAACTAGTTGATTGAAAAGTGTGCAAGTCACAAAATTCAAGAAAAGGCTGAGGACCTCTTCCAGACTGAAGGCAAGACTTCTCTTTAAGCAAGTTATTCACTTATAAGATCCTACAGCATGCAATTTTTCTGAATTAAGAAAAAGAGAACATAAAAAAGACTTCAAAATTGATTAGGTTTCTATTATGAAAAATGCACTGGCACAACATCTTTGGAGAGTAATGGTTTGGAGTTCATGTCATAATGGGATATAACATTGAAATGTTGGCTGTTACAGTATAATGGTCAAAGCTATTCATTGAAAGTTTTCCTATTTATTTTTGCCTCTCTATCATTTATCTTGTCAAAGTTTATTTCTTATGGAAATAAACCAATGGATTCATCATTGTTGCTTCTTTGCATTTCAAAGTTCAAATTCCATGAGGCTAAGTAATTGTTGATGTGAGATTCTGATACCTCCAGGAAATTTTTTTCTGCAATATGCTTTTATCCAATCTTAATCTTCTTCAGAGAAATTTTATTTATTATCAATAGTCCTTTTTTTATGTATCAACCATTCTTTTTTGATACCCATTCCCTACCTCCCATTAAAACAATTCTTTCTAGACTGTAACATCTCAACTTTAATTAGTCTAAAAATCACGTAGGAAATTTATAAAAATTCAGACTAATTTAGGAGGTTATGTAAGGGGCCTGAGATTCTGCATTTCTAAAAAATTCATGGATGTTGCTGATCCATGGAATACACTTTGAATGGCAAGGTTGTGGCTGTAAGTAGGGAAAGATGAGAGTTGTATTTGTTGTATTTTCAGAGTAACAAATTACCCCCAAATTTAACAGCTTAAAGCAACAAACATTTATAACCCCACAGTTTTTTTGGCTCAGAAAACCAAGAATGGTTTAGCTAGGTACCTAAAAGTCTGAGAGTCTCTTCACTGCTGCAATTAAAGTTTGGATGGAGCTCCAGTTATCTCATGACTCAACTGGAAGAAGATCTCACTTCCAAACTCACTTAAGAGACCAGAGGGCACCCAAAGCCAGTGTCTGGGACAACCCAGAGGAATAGGGTGGGGAGGGAGGTGAAAGGGGAGTTGAGGATGTGGAGAAACGTGTGTACCCATGGCTGATTCATGTCAGTGAATGGCAAAAACCATCACAATATTGTAATTATCCTCCAATTAAAATAAATTAATTTATTTTTAAGAAAGAGACCAACATTAGCTGTTGGCTGGAGCCATCTGTTCCTCACCAAGGGCTCTCCCTAAGGCTTGCCACAACATGCAGATTATTCCCCCTTAAGTGAGGAATCTTGTGAGGAAGAAAGAGTGCCCAAGATGCTACTGATTTTTTATGACCTGATTCAGTTCAGTTCAGTCGCTCAGTCATGTCCGACTCTTTGCGACCACGTGAACCGCAGCATGCCAGGCCTCCCTGTCCATCACTAAGTCCCGGAGTCCACCCAAACCCATGACCATCGAGTCGGTGACACCATCCAACCATCTCATCCTTTGTCGTCCTCCTCTCCTCCTGCCCTGAATCTTTCTCAGCATCAGGGTCTTTTCAAATGAGTCAGCTCTTCGCATCAGGTGGCCAAAGTATTAGAGTTTCACCTTCAACATCAGTCCTTCCAATGAACACCCAGGACTGATCTTTAGGATGGACTGGTTGGATCTCCTTGCAGTCCAAGGGACTCTCAAGAGTCTTCTCCAACACCACAGTTCAAAATCATCAATTCTTCGGCTCTCGGCCTTCACAGTCCAACACATCCATACATACATGACCACTGGAAAAACCATAGCCTTGATTAGACGAAACTTTGGTGGCAAAGTAATGTCTCTGCTTTTGAATATTCTGTCTAGGTTGGTCATAACTTTCCTTCCAAGGAGTAAGCGTCTTTTAATTTCATGTCTGCAATCACCATCTGCAGTGATTTTGGAGCCCAAGAAAATAAAGTCAGCCACTGCTTCCACTGTTTCCCCATCTATTGCCCATGAAGTGATGGGACCAGATGCTATGATCTTAGTTTTCTGAATGTTGAGCATTATGCCAACTTTTTCACACTCCTCTTTCACTTTCATCAAGAGGTTTTTGAGCTCCTCTTCACTTTCTGCCATAAGGGTGGTGTCATCTGCATATCTGAGGTTGTTGATATTTCTCCCAGCAATCTTGATTCCAGCTTGTGCTTCCTCCAGCCCACCGTTTCTCATGATGTACTCTGCATATAAGTTAAATAAGCAGGGTGACAATATACAGCCTTGACGTACTCCATTTCCTACTTGGAACCAATCTGTTGTTCCATATACCAGTTTTAACTGTTGCTTCCTGATATACCAATAATTACTTTAAATGTAAATGGATTAAGTGCTCCAAAAGCAAAAGACACAGACTAGCTAAATGGGTACAAAAACAAGACCCATGTATATACTGTCTACAAGAAACCCACTTCAGACTTCCAGACACATATAGACCGAAAGTGAGAGGATGGAAACAGTAAAACATCTGCCTACAATGCAGGAGACCTGGGTTCGATCCCTCTGTCTGGACGATCCCCTGGAAAAGGAAATAATAACCCATTCCAGTACTCTTGCTTGGAAAATCCCATGGACAAAGGAGCCTAGTAGGCTACAGTCCACAGGGTCGCTACAAGTCAGACATGACTGAGTGACTTCACTTCACTTCACTTCATGCAAATGGGAAGCAAAAAAAGCTGGAGTAGCAATCCTCATATCAGACAAAACATAACTTAGAGAAGATTACAAGAGATAAGGAAAGACACTACATAATGATCAAGGTATCAATCCAAGAGGAAGACATAACAAAATTGTAAATATCTATGTACCCAACATAAGAGCACCTCAACACATAAGACAAACACTAACAGACATAAAAGGAGAAATTGACAGTAACACAATAATAGTAGGAGACACCCCACTCACACCAATAGACAGATAGTCAAAACAGAAAATTAATAAGGAAACACAAGTCTTAAATAATACACTAAATGAGATGGATCTCATTGATATCTTCAGGACATTCCACCCAAATGCAGAAGAATACACTTTCTTTTCAAGTGCACATGGAACATTCTCCAGGGTAGACCACACACATCTTGGCTCACAAATCAAGTCTCAGTAAATTTAAGAAAATTGAAACCGTGTCAAGCATCATCTTCATCCACAACACTATGAGTCTAGATATCAAATACAAGAAAACAACTGCAAGAAACACAAACACATAGAGATTAAATACTATATTTCTAAATAACCAACAGGTTACTGAAGAAATCAAAAGGGAAATTAAGAAACTTCTAGAAACAAATGACAATGAAAACACGACCACTCAAAACCTATGGGATCTCGCAAAAGCAGTTCTAAGAGGGAAGTTTAAAACAATACAATCCTACCTCAAGAAACAAAACAAAAGAAAACAAAAAAACATTGAATAGACAACCTAACTTTACACCTAAAACAATTGGAAAAAGAACAAAAAGAAAATAAAATTAGTAGAAGGAAAGAAATCATAAAAGATCTGAGCAGAAATAAATGAAAATGAAATGAAAGAAACAATAGTAAAGATTAATAAAACTAAAAGCTGGTTCTTTGAGAAGATATACCAAATTGCCAAACTTTCAGCTAGACTCATCAAGAAAAAAAAGAGAGAAGAATCAAATCAACAAAATTAGAAATGAAAAAAGGAGAGGTCAGTGCAGAAATACAAAGGATTATAAGAGACTATTATGAACAATTATATGGCTATAAAATGGATAACCTGGAAAAAAATGGGCAGATTCTTAGAAAAATTCAATCTTTCAAGACTGAACCAAGAATAAATAGAAATTATGAATAACCCAATTACAAGCACTGAAATTGAAGCTGTGGTCAAAATCTCCCAAAAAACAAAAGCCAGTGACCAGACAGCTTCACAGGAGAAATGTATCAAACATTTAGAAAAGTGCTAATGCTTATCCTTCAAAAATTCTTTCAAAAAGTTGCAGAGGAAGGAACACTTCCAAACTCATTATACAAAGTCACCATCACCCTGATATCAAAACCAGACAAAGAAAACACACAGAAAAGAAAACTACAGGCCAATATCACTGATATACATAGATGCAAAATTCCTCAACACAGCTTTAGCAAACAGAATTCAGCAACATATCAAAAAGCTCATACACCATGATCAAGTTGGTTTATTCCAGGGATGGAAGGATTCTTCAACATACACAAATCAATCATTGTGATACACCATAATAAAAACTGAAAGATAAATATCATATGATCATCTCAATAGATGCAGACAAAGCCTTTGACAAAATTTAGCACACATTTATGATTAAAACTCTAAAAAGTGGACATAGAAAGAACCTACCTCAACATAATAAAGGCTGTATGCAATAAGTCTACAGCAAACATTATCAATGGTGAAAAACTGAAAACATTCCCAAGATCAGGAACAAGACTAGGGTGTCCACTTTCACCACTGTTATTCAACATAGTTCTGGAAGTCCTAGCTAGAGCAATCAGAGAAGAAAAATAAATAAAAGGAATCCAGATTGGAAAAGAAGTAAAGCTCTCACTGTTTGCAGAGGACATGATACTGTGCATAGAAAACCCTAAAGATAGTATCAGAAAATTACTACAGCTCATCAGTGAATTTAGCAAAGTTTCAGGATACAAAATCAATACACAGAAATCACTTGGATTCAGAAAGAGAAATTAAGGAACCAATCCCATTCACCATTGCAAAAAAGGAAATTAAATATCTAAAAGACATTACTTACTTAAGGAGACAAAAGAACTGTACACAGAAAAATTTAAGACACTAATGAAAGAAATGAAAGATGAGATAAATAGATTGGGAAATATACCATGTTCCTGGGTAGGAGAATCAATATTGTAAAAATTACTATACTACCAAATGCAATCTACAGAGTCAATGCAGTCCCTATCAAATTACCAATAGCATTTTTCACAGAACTAGAATAAAAAATTTCACAATTCATATGGAAACACAAAAGACCCCAGATAGCCAAAGCAGTCTTGAGAAAGAAGAATGGAGCTGGAGGAATCAACCTTCCTGACTTCAGATTATACTACAAAGCTACAGTCATCAAGAGAGTATGGTACTGGCACAAATACAAAAATACAGACCAGTGGAACAAGAAAGAAAGCCCAGAAATAAACCCATGCACCTATGGGTACCTTATTTTTGACAAAGGAGGCAAGAATATACAGTGGGGCAAAGATAGCCTCTTCAATAAATGGTGCTGGGAAAACAGGACAGCTACATGTAAAAGAATGAAATTAGAACAGTTCCTAACACCATACACAAAGATAAACTCAACATGGATTAAAGACCTAAATTTAAGACCAGAAGCTATAAAACTCTTAGAGGAAAACATAGGCAGAACACTTGATGACATAAATCAAAGCAAGATCCTCTACGACCTGCCTCCTAGAATAATGGAAATAAAAGCAAAAGTAAACAAGTGGGAACTGGTTAAACTTAAAAGCTTTTGCACAACAAAGGAAACTATAAGCAAGGTGAAAAGACAATCCTCACAATGGGAGATAATAATAGCAAATGAAACAACTGACAAAGGATTAATTTCCAAAATACACAAGCAATATCAGAAAAACAAACAATCCAGTCAAAAAGTGGGAAAAAGACTTAAACAGACATTTCACCAAAGAAGACATACAGATGGCTAACAAACTCATGAAAAGATGCTCAACATCCTCATTATTAGAGAAAAACAAACCAAAACTACAATGAGCTATCACCTCACACCAGTCAGAATGGCCATCATCAAAAAGTCTACAAACAATAAATGCTGGAGAGGGTGTGGAGAAAAGGGAATGTTCTTGCGCTTTTGATGGGAATATAAATTGATGCATACACTATGGAAGACGGTATGGAGATTTCTTAAACAAACTAGGAATACAACCACTATATGACCCAGCAATCCCACTCCTAGGCATATACCTTGAGGAGACCAAAATTGAAAAAGACATATGTATCCCATTGTTCATTGTACCACTATTTACAATAGCTAGAACACAGAAGCAACCTAGATGTCCATCAACATCTAGAAGAATGGATAAAGAAGTTGTGGTACATACACACAATGGAATATTACTCAGCCATCAAAAGTAATGCATTTGAGTCAGTTCTAATGAAGTGAGTGAACCTAGAACCTATTATACAGAATGAAGCAAGTCAGAAAGAGAAAGATAAATAACATATTCTAAAGCATATATATGGAATCTAGAAAAATGGCACTGAAGAGTTTATTTACAGGGCAGCAATAGAGAAACAGACATAGAGAATAGACTTATAGACATGGGGAGATGGAAGGAGAGGGGGAGATGGAAGGAGAGGGTGAGATGTATGGAAAGAGTAACATTGAAACTTATATTACCATATGTAAAATAGATCACCAATGGGAATTTGTTGTATGGCTCAGTTAACTCAAACAGGGGCTCTGTATCGACCTAGAAGGGTGGGATGGGGCAGGAGATGGGAGGGAGGTTCAAAAGGGAGGGGATATACGTATACCTACGGCTGATTCGTGTTGAGGTTTGACAGAAAACAACAAAATTCTGTAATTGTCCTTCAATAAAAAAGTTAATTGTAAAAAAAAGACCTATCTCATCTTTCCCACCCCACCCCCACCGCTCCAAGCTCTTCACTAACGAAGCAAGAGGAACTACAAACTGCAAACTATTTTCTGCTTAATACTTATACTGCTTGCTTAAATTTGTAGCTAAGCTGGTTATTACTTCAATCTTGTTTTCCATATCATATTGACTCGATGGACGTGAGTCTGAGTGAACTCCAAGAGTTAGTGATGGACTGGGAGGCCTGGCGTGCTGCGATTCATGGGGTCGCAAAGAGTCAGACACGACTGAGCGACTGAACTGAACTGAACTGATTGGACTCCTCAGTTACCACTGCCTATGCAGCTGTGATTCTAGTGCAACTTAAATGAAAGCAAGGATCAATCTGGATGGTAATAACCTTGGAGATTTTATTGTCCTCTGCAGCCATCTGCAAAACAGACAATGCTACACCTCAGTCTATCTCAAAAGTCAACATTTTTTATGAAGACGTATGTGTTCCAAGAAACCCTTTTCTCCTCAACAGCCTTTCAGAGTATTATCCAATTTCAGCCCTTTCCCAAAACAACACATTAATCTGTATGATAGGCCAGGAAGGTGAAGGAAATGTTACCAGGAGAGGAGGCATTCATCTTCTTCTTGTTTGCTCTTGGCATCCAATGGCATCATTTTAACCATTAATAAATGGCCTTAACTGGACATTTAGAAAAGTACAAGCCTCTCCCACATCCAAATAAATTTTAATTGCAATTCACTCAATTACTACAAGTTGATAAAGCAGAGCCTTATAGATATGTATTATCCCAAGTCTGCCCCAAAACCAAAACAGTAGAAAGGCATTTGAGCCAGTCATCAAGAGAAAGTTCACAATTGCAGACAGCCCAAGGTTATAGAACTTAATAATAACAGGTTATATAATAGCCCTATCAAAACCAATAGCAGTGGATAAAGTGGCATTCAAAAGGCAGCAGGGACCTACCAAAAATCAACTCCATTTCTTCTGAATTTAGCTTCAGGACATTTTAGAAATCCAGGCCCTAAGTGTCAGTTAGGCACCTCATCAAGCCAAAAATTGCTTCTCTTCCCTCTCTCCTCCTGGTCCCTTAAGAAGAAAAGGTAAACCTGCATGTCATCAAGCCAACAATGTTAGTCGAAATTATGGCTCAGCGTGATTGTCTCTAATGGAGGCACAAGCACACAGGACAGCATGGGTTGGATTTTTACCCTGTGTGACTCCAAAGAGTAGTTCAACCACTCTAGAGAACACTCCACCTATAAAATAAAGTTGGGTATGTGAAGCATGAAATAAAATTGACACTATTTTAACAGTGCATTGGAGTGAAACGCATCCAGTGAGGTCTTATTAGAACAGATGAATGCAGAAGAAAAGTCAGATATTTTCCTAAAATGTAATCTTTCTACCATTATATTCAGTCTGAGGAAAACTTGGGATACAGTTGAAAAAATTTCAAAGAATTTTTATTTTGGGGTTGAGATTCTGGTAATTCTAACATTAGGGTATAAAATGAGGTCTTTATGCAGATATTTGAAGTTGAGAAAGAGTCACGAATGACATCATTAAAGATGATTTTTAAACTAAAGATGATGAATTTCTTCACCTTTGAGAAAGCAGGACTTGCACAGCTAATCTACCACTGAATAAATTCCAAACTCAATATGTTTGAAAAGAACAATGAATGCATACACTCACTTAAGGAAAATGGAAAAATTACACTTTGTGAATAGGCGTAACTGCATAAGCTCTGTGTGTGTGTATGTGTGTGCATATGATAAAGAGTGAAATAGAAGCTTTAGTGGTTTTTAAGCTTTAAGACAATTTCTCTGCAATCCCAATTGCACATGTACCTTTCTTTTTTCTTTCTCATATTCTTTCCAATAGACAGTGCTTGTTTACCCATTTTCCCTTCTCAAGAGAAATCTACTTTCCTGCATTTGACCATGTTTTTCAAGGAAGAAAAGTACCAGCCCAAGTCTGGAATGAATTGTGGTTGATGTAATTCAACTATGGTTGTCCCATCTACCTTCCTTGGAATTCATTTAACTTTAATCCCATCACAGTGAAGCAAAGGTTTGAGGTCATTTTAAATACAGTTTTAATGAATTTTAGGGTTTTACCTTAGATTTTACACACCCTAACATTAATGTGCACTGTTCTACACATTCTAGTTTGTCTTTAATTTCAAAAAGTCAAGATCAGTTTTATTTTATCTGTATGATCATTTAAATACATTCACTAAGCTCTGAATATTTTCCCAAAAAATAAATATAAAGGGATTGTTTGAAGCTTCACAAATATGCAGTCATTAAAACATACTTTTGCTTTTAACTTTTAAAATACAACATATTATTCACAAAATTACTTCATCATATTTTTTATTCTAAAGTTACTGATTTTGCAGAAAAAAAAAGTCTACACTTGGGCTAATACCATCATTTAACAATACTTTTATGACTGTTCTATAGCATACTTTCAAAACGCTTTTAAATTATAATAGTTTTGCTTTAAAAACAGCAAATAGCAAAAACAATCACAGACATCTTGATATACATAAACACAGTTTGAAAATATTTCTGCCATGTGGCAAAAGCATAAACACAGCCTATAGTTTACTCAGAATGCCAACTTTGAAATTTTGAATTTTAGAATTTTTTCAATAAGAAATTTGAAGAATTTCATTTTTTACTTAAAATCAAAATATATATATTCATATTTTATATTATACTTTGATATTTCAAATTTACCTGATTTAAGTTTTATAATTCATGACTCCATCAAAACCAATACAATGCTTTGCACTACTAAAGAATTCTTCTCGAGACTGAGCATAATGTAAAAGAACTATGATATTACAGAATGATTGGAAGTATGCTTCCCTGGTGGCTCAGATGGTAAAGAATCTGCCTGCAATGTGGAGACCTGGGTCAATTCCTGGGTCGGGAAGATTCCCTGCAGGAGGACATGGCAACCCACTCCAGTATTCTTACCTGCAGAATTCCATGGCCAGAGTCTGGCAGGCTATAGTCCATGGAGTCTCAAAGAGTTGCACAGGATTGAGTGACTAATACTTTTCATAGCATTTACAGTTGAAAGAAGATAATCTTTCCACAAAGATTATTGTGGAAAACATATTTTTAATAATAAAAATAATAAAAAAGATTATTTTTAAAGCTGGTTAACACTTTGTTCCATTTTATTTTTTCTGAAGGTTCATAAATATATCATGATGGATTTCATAAAACAGTGACCAACTTCTTGGTTTCATATGACACCAGACACCAGAAAACATTCAACAGGGGAGCACATCTCACTGAAACCCTCTCTTATTAATTGCACCTATTCAAGTAAAGGGAAGTTGCCAAATAGATCAAAATTACAAATATTCCCTTTTATTCTGTAAAATTCTCATGGTAATTTCTTCAGAATTCTCTCCCATGGACAACTCCACTATTCTTTTAGAAGCCTGGTAACAGCTTGAACCATCTAATTAATCAATAAAAAATATGTTCTTCAACTATGAGTTTTGTTTTAGGCTTTTTAAAACATAATTTGCATATACATATGTATATATTTTCCACTTTCAGTAAGTTCTCATAGTAAATATAACTAATCTATGATTTTAGTACTTATATTAGTAAAAAATCTGTAGTTCCTGTGAGGAAAGCTACATATACATTTATAAATGTAAGAAGTAGATTAAATATTTTAAAACTTAAAACACTCAAAAAAAATAAAACATTTAAGAATTTTGCAGTAAAATATGTTGCACAAAGCCTTATCAATATACTGCCAGAGGGCATTTCTCAAAAAATCATCTCATCTAAATACTTTCAAAATAACGATTTCAAAAATCAGGTCAAAACTTTCAATTCACCTGTTATATTCTATTATTCATTTTCCTTAGGTAATCCTCCTGTAATTTTACATTATGGCCCTTTCTTCCTAATCTGAAGATTAGTGGAAGGTTTCTAGTCTGTATTAGATTTGAAGGCATTATTTCCATGAATTACACTGTAGCGTGCAAAACTTTCTTAAGAATCTGGTTTATGTGTAATCTGCCAAAAACAGATTTCTTGTAAGAACAGATAAAACCACAGTATGGATACCTGGCTCCACCTAACCCTATCTCTGCCTCTCTGCACCAAGTTACAAACAAAGGTATCAGATGGTGAAAATAAAATATATTCTATTTACTGTAGTACAGCTGCCTTTTTACTATCATTTTTCCATATGTTTTGTGTTAGGAAACAATTAATTGTAATGATTAAGAGAATGGATTCTTCTGTAATTCCATTGCTTATCGGTTGTACATCATTACTAAATCTCTTCAAGCTCCAGTTTCTCATCTATAAAAGGAGATAATATCACTACCTCATAAAGTTACTGTGAAGAATAAACAAGGCAATGTTAATACAGAGCTTAGAAGAATAACGGATACATTATAAGCATCCAGTAAATTATTTGGAAAAGTCACAAAAAGAATTTGAAATGTAGCCAGTCTTTTCTTTTTGGAAAGGTCAAGATGCTCTTCAAAAAAGCAGCAGTTTCTGAGGCTCCTCGTGTTCTTTGGAGTGCAACTAGATAGATGGAAGGAGACCTCTCAGGGAACAATATCTGTGCTTTTCACACTTATATTATTCTTAGAATTCCTGACTTATCAAAAAATGTAAGAACAGAATAGCATGTCACAGGTTAACACATCATCTGTAATTCTGGCATTTGAAATGATATGTACAGGAGAACTTTCTCTCATTCTTTACTATTTGATTCCACTTTAAATTTCCCTTTCTGACCAAAAATGTAGCTCTTTGAATAAAAACGCTGAACTATAGGAAATAAAAATGAAAAGATAATTTGAAAGGCAAACTGGAGCTACCAGTCAAACTTCTAAATAGGGTATTTATTTCAGGCTACTTGTTGATTACAGCAGGAGAGAAAATCTCAATTCCAGGACAATTTTTGTCTGATATGAAGAGCCTGCCCTACTTTGACATCTCATTGAAAGGTATGTGTGTGTGGTGGGGATGGGGGGATGAGGGGACAGACATGATTCCTTAATTTAAATTGCACTTTTAGTCAGTGGAAAGAAATTAGCACTATTTCCTTTCATTTTGATTTTTGATGCCCCATTATTCCCCTAGTTTGCATTTAAAATCAGTCTTCTCATAGGCTAGATATTGTCTTTGCTTCCCTGACAGGTTTGACAGCACTCAATTCTTAAACCAGTCTTATATGAAAGGTGGAAATAAATGTACTCTGAAACAAAAAGGCACCATATTTTCCACACTGAAACCTTTACTCATTCTCCTTTGGAAACAAAAAGCTCTAACATGGATGGCATCTCCAACTTTTCAATGTAGCTAAATCAGAGACCTTTCCTCGTAGAAGTTCATGGAGGAACTGAGCAGCCTAGGAAACTTCAGTGCCACAGAGAATGCTTTCACAGACTGTAAGTGCCTATAGTAATTTAATAGCAACAAGTTTGGAAAAATAGAAAAGCAATAACTAGAATTCTTCCTGGGAAAGTTCAATTAATTCAATTGGGCCTTCAGTTGCAAAATTTTTATGACAGCTAGAGTCTCTAACCTTATTTCAATGAAAATAAGTAGAATACCATTAATTCCTTTTTGGCAGTACATTTGATTGTGTGAAGAGGCTTTCATGCTTCAGCTTGTAACCTATTTCCCTTGATATATGAACATTATTTTCCTCTTATTTTAATGCAGAAGCTTAAGGCTAAGGTGTCAAAATTGTCTTATATTTCCTTTTTTTTTTTTCTTATACTTCACCAAGTGAATACCATAATCAAAACCTGGAAATAGCTATGTTTTCCCCTGACAATACTTACAATTTCTATATTTAATCAGATTATCTCCTGCCCCTACTTTTTCTCATGAAACCCAAGTAAGGGTGGTCTGGGGTGCTGACCATGAATGGTGCACTAAATAATATTAAGATTTTCTCAGTCATTAATTGAACTTCCTTAGGGAAAGAATTCAATAATGGAATACTCTGAGGACTTAGAAACAGTGTTGTAGAAGAAATAATAACATAAAAAGATTTGTCATGTATTAAGTCAGAGGGCAGGTTACAAAACACCACCTACTCTGTAATCGTTCATAAAATTTCATTTTTAATGATGCCTGTTTCATGACCAGCTCACCAATTTCTGAAAATTTGACCATTGGCTCTTATAAGTTGCTCCAGCATACCAATGCTCAAGAGAATCCCAGAGATCTGGTCCTGATAGCAAGAAGTCACCAAATCCTTACTAATATCTGTCTATTATTTGGAGTAGTATGCTCCAAACTTTGTTATCTCCACAAGGAAAGCTAGGTTTGACTAGGATACTTAGTCAAGTCTTCTGATACTTTTATATTAGGCATACCTAACACACTAAACTCTTCTCTGCCTCAATCTTTTTGCTAATTTCATACTTCTTCACTGATAGGACCCCTGGTATTCAGGAGGTTGGCTCCTTCTTAAAAGGAGGGCTCTAGGCCAGTTATTCCCCTAGATATGGCTTTCCTAATCACCTATTTATCTAGTTTCTTATCACTTTCCTTTGTTTTATTTCACCACACTTGTAACTATCTGCAACACACATATATAGTTTTTTTTTTTGGCTTGTTACCTGTTTCTCTCACCAGAAGGAAAATTGTTTGAAAGATGACTATTGCTTTTTCATGGTAGGCAAGGTTATAGGGAGGACATAGCCAGTGTGATAGAGAGCTAGGTTGTACTGAACAAATAAGTAATATATTAATAATAAAGAGGGCGTGGTCCTAAGAGGTGGAGGAATAGGATGGGGAGACCACTTTTTCCCTCACAAATTCATCAAAAGATCACTTGTACGCTGAGAAAATTCCACAAAACAACTTCTGAATGCTGGCGGAGAACACCAGGCACCCATAAAGGCAGCCTGTTCTCTTTGAAAGGAGGTAGGACAAAATATAAAAGATAAAAAGAGAGACAAAAGAATTAGGGACAGACACCCATTGCAGGGAGGGAGTTGTGAAGGAGGAGAAGTTTCCAAACACCAGGAAACTCTCACTGGTAGTTCTGTGGGGAGTTTGGGAATCTCAGAGGGCAACATAACCGGGAGGAAAACAAAAACAAAAAATGCACAGATTACACACCTAACCACAACTGCCAGCAGAGAAGTAGCCCAGAAGCTTGTGTCCACCAGCAGCAGCAGCTGAACAGGGAGGCGTGGACTGCATGTTTAGGGTAAGGACCGGGCCTGAATGCCCTGAGGACAATCTAAGGGAACTAAGGTGAGATAGCAACCCAAACTGTGGGATAGCAAGAGAGGAAAAGAAAAAAAGATAGAGAACTTCCCCGCAAAAAGCTACAAGGCACAACCTCGCCCACTCACAGAACAAAGGATTGAGCGAACACCAGAGGAGACCTAGCCAGCTGTGGACTGGCCCCTCCCCCTGCCGGAGACAGAGAGCAGGCAGGAGACAGCAGAGTCGAAAAGCAAGGGGCAATCTCGGCCCCAAAGATGGCATCCTCCACCAAAGTGGGAGCAGGCTCCCAGTTCCTAAGCAAGTCTTCCTGGGATCCTGGATGGTTGACATCCGCCAGGAGGTTCTCAGTCAGAGATCAGCTCCCCAGAGGAGACACACAGCACACCTAAGACAGTGCTCCCACTGCGCACCCAGGAAACCAAGGGGCTGGGACCAGGGAGGTGATGATGCACTGCCCACCTGGGGAGAGTGCTCTCACCAAGCACCTGGATGCCTGAGCTGCTCAGACCTGGGAAGGGCACAAACGCAGGCCCAACTGAGTCTGTGCCTTTAGCAACATAACCGGGAGGAAAACAAAAACAAAAAATGCACAGATTACACACCTAACCACAACTGCCAGCAGAGAAGTAGCCCAGAAGCTTGTGTCCACCAGCAGCAGCAGCTGAACAGGGAGGCGTGGACTGCATGTTTAGGGTAAGGACCGGGCCTGAATGCCCTGAGGACAATCTAAGGGAACTAAGGTGAGATAGCAACCCAAACTGTGGGATAGCAAGAGAGGAAAAGAAAAAAAGATAGAGAACTTCCCCGCAAAAAGCTACAAGGCACAACCTCGCCCACTCACAGAACAAAGGATTGAGCGAACACCAGAGGAGACCTAGCCAGCTGTGGACTGGCCCCTCCCCCTGCCGGAGACAGAGAGCAGGCGGGAGACAGCAGAGTCGAAAAGCAAGGGGCAATCTCGGCCCCAAAGATGGCATCCTCCACCAAAGTGGGAGCAGGCTCCCAGTTCCTAAGCAAGTCTTCCTGGGATCCTGGATGGTTGACATCCGCCAGGAGGTTCTCAGTCAGAGATCAGCTCCCCAGAGGAGACACACAGCACACCTAAGACAGTGCTCCCACTGCGCACCCAGGAAACCAAGGGGCTGGGACCAGGGAGGTGATGATGCACTGCCCACCTGGGGAGAGTGCTCTCACCAAGCACCTGGATGCCTGAGCTGCTCAGACCTGGGAAGGGCACAAACGCAGGCCCAACTGAGTCTGTGCCTTTATGGAGTACTCAAGAACCTGAACATGAACAGCTTAGACCTGAGACATGCACAAAACCCAGGGCCCGCTTTGGACAGTTCCCCTGCAGAGCAACCTGGAGCCTGAGCAGTGTAGATGGAGAAAGTACACATGCCATGAATGGGGGCAAACCCAGTGTGGCCCAGACACCACGAGTACTCCCCACACACACCAGTGATATTTGTTTGCAGTGTTCCTCCCTCTCCACAGCACAACTGAACAAGTGAGCCTAAATAAGTGATGACCTTCACCCCCTTGTGTCAGGGCAGAAATTAGACACTGAAGAGACTTGGAACTGTCTCTTATACACATCTAGATGTGTATAAGAGACAGGTAATAACCTTGGAGATTTTATTGTCCTCTGCAGCCATCTGCAAAACAGACAATGCTACACCTCAGTCTATCTCAAAAGTCAACATTTATGACCTTCGCCCCCTTGTGTCAGGGCAGAAATTAGACACTGAAGAGACTTGGAAACAGAGGAAGCCAAAATAAACAAAGAAGAGGGAACTGCTTTGGAAGTGACAGGTGCAAAAGATTAAAACCCTGTAGTTAGCACTGACTACATTGGAATGGGCCTATAGACCTTGAGAAGAAGTATAAGCTAGAACAAGGAGCTATCTGAAACTGAACTGACCCCACACTGCCCTCAACAGCTCCAGTGAAATTCCTAGATATATTTTAATATTATCATTTTTAAATTTTTAATTTTTTTCTATTTTTAAGTTCTTTATTACTCTTTTAATTTTTATTTTTATAACCTATTATTACTTGCAAAAAAAGACCCTATTTTTAAAGCAAATTTCATATATTTTTAAAATAATTTTTGTGATTTTGTTTTGTTTTTTCAATATTATATTTTTGAGAGTCTAACCTCTACTCTAGATTTTTAATCTTTACTTTTTGGTATTTGTTATCAGTTTTGTACCTTTAAGAATCCAATCACCAGTACCTGTTTTTACTTAGGAGTGAGATTACTGGCTTGATTGCTCTCTCCCCTCTTTGACTCTCCTTTTTCTCCCCCAGGTCACCTCTATCTCCTCCCTCTCTCTTCTCTTCTCTACCCAGCTCTGTGAATCTCTTTGGGTGTTCTGGTCTGTGGAGAACACTTAGGGAACTGATTATTGGGTAGATCTCTCTCCTTTTGACTCCACCTCTTCTCCTCCTGGTCATCTCTATCTTATTCCTCCCTCTTCTCTACATAACTCTGTGAACCTTTCTGAGTGTTCTAGACTGTGGAGAACATATAGGGAATTGATTACTGGCTAGATTGCTCTTTCCCCGTTTGATTCCCCATCTTCTCCTCCTGGTCACCTCTATCTCCCTCTTCCCTCTGGTCTTCTCCATGTAACTCTATGAACTTCTCTGGGAGTCCCTCACTGTGGAAAATCTTTTCACCATTAACCTAGATGTTTTATCATCAGTGTGGTATGAATGGAGAAGTCTTGAGGCTACTGTAAGAAAAAGACTGAAAGCCAGAGGCAAATGCTCAAATCCAAAACTTGAAAACATCAGAAAACTTCTGACTCCAGGGAACATTAATCGACAGAGCTCATCCAAAAGCTTACACTGAAACCAAGCTCTACCCAAGAGCCAACAATTTTCAGAGCAAGACATACCAAGCTAATTCTCCAACAACACAGGAACATAACTCTGAGCATTAAATATAGGCAGCCCAAAGTCACGCCAAACCCAAAGACACCTCAAAACTCACTACTGAACACTTCATTGCACCCCAGAGAGAAGAGATCCAGCCCCACCCACCAGAACATTGACACAAGCTTCCCTAACCAGGAAACCTTGACAAGCCACTTGTCCAATCCCACTCACAGGGAGGAACTACAAACTTCCAGCATACAGAAAGGCCACCCCAAACACAGCAACCTAAACAGGATGAAAAGGCAGAGAAATATTGAGCAGGTAAGTGAACATGATAAAAGCCCACCAAACCAAACAAAAGAGGAGGAGATAGGGAGTCTACCTGAAAAAGAATTCAGAATATGTCCAATCCCACTCACAGGGAGGAACTACAAACTTCCAGCATACAGAAAGGCCACCCCAAACACAGCAACCTAAACAGGATGAAAAGGCAGAGAAATATTGAGCAGGTAAGTGAACATGATAAAAGCCCACCAAACCAAACAAAAGAGGAGGAGATAGGGAGTCTACCTGAAAAAGAATTCAGAATAATGATATAAAAATGATCCAAAATATTGAAAACAAAATGGAGTTACAGATAAATACTCTGGAGACAAGGACTGAGAGATGCAAGAAATGTTTATCAAGGACCTAGAAGAAACTAAAAAGAGTCAATAAATAATGAATAATGCAATAACTGAAATCAAAGACAATCTGGAGGGAACCAACAGTAGAATCACTGAGGCAGAAGATAAGAAAAGTGAGGTGGAAGATAGAATGGTGGAAATAAATGGAGCAGAGAGGAAAAAAGAAAAAAGAATTAAAAGAAATGAAGACAAACTCAGAGACCTCTGGGACAATGTCAAATGCCCCAACAATTGAATCATAGGAGTCCCAAAAGAAGAAGACTAAAAGAAAGGCCTTGAGAAAATACTTGAGGAGATAATAGTTGAAAAGTTCCCTAAAATGGGGAAGGAAATAGCCACCCAAGTCTAAGAAACCCAGGGAGTCCCAAACAGGATAAACCCAACATGAAACACCCCAAGACACATATTAATCAAATTAATGAAGATCAAACACAAAGAACAAATATTAAAAGCAGCAAGGGAAAAGCAACAAGTAATACAAAAGGGGATTCCTATAGGGTAACAGCTGATCTTTCAATAGGAACTGTTCAGGACAGAAGGGAATGGCAGGACATACTTAAAGTGATGAAAGAAATTAACCTACACCCAGATTACTGTACCCAGCAAGGATTTCATTCAAATATGAAGGAGAAATCAAAAGTTTTACAGACAAGCAAAAGCTGAGAGAATTAAGCACCAGCACACCAGCCCTTCAACAAATGCTAAAGGATCTTCTCTAGACAGGAAACACAGAAAAGGTTTATAAATTTAAACCCAAAACAATAAAGTAAATGGCAATAGGATCATACTTATCAATAATTACCTTAAATGTAAATGGTAATTTACACGAATGAATGCCCCAACCAAAAAACAAAGACTGGCTGAATGGATACAAAAATAAGACCCTCATATATGCTGTCTACAAGAGACCCACCTCAAAACAAAGGACACATACAGACTGAAAGTGAAGGGCTGGGAAAAGATATTTCATACAAATGGAGACCAAAAGAAAGGAGGAGTAGCAATATTCATATCAGATAAAATAGACTTTGAAATAAAGGCTGTGAAAAGAAACAAAGAAGGACACTACACAATGATCAAAGGATCAATCCAAGAAGAAGATATAACAATTATAAATATATATGCACCAAACAGGAGCACCACAATGTGTAAGGCAAATGCTAACAAGTATGAAAGGCGAAATTAACAGTAACACAATAATAGTGGGAGATTTTAATACCCCACTCACACCTATGGATAGATCAACTAAACAGAATTAGCAAGGAAACACAAACTTTAAATGACACAATGGACCAGTTAGACCTAATATCTATAGGACATTTCACCCCAAAACAATGAATTTCTTCTTTTTCTCAAGTGCACATGGAACCTTCTCCAGGATAGATCACATCTTGGGCCATAAATCTAGCCTTGGTAAATTCAAAAAAATTGAAATCATTCCAAGCATCTTTTCTGATCACAATGTGGTAAGATTAAATGTCAACTACAGGAATAAAAAAACTATTAAAAATACAAACATATGGAGGCTAAACAACACACTTCTGAATAACCAACAAATCACAGAAGAAATAAAAATATGCATAGAAACAAATGAAAATGAAAACACAACAACCCACAACCTAGGGGACTCAGTAAAAGCAGTGCTAAGGGGAAGGTTCATAGCAATACAAGCTTACCTCAGGAAACAAGAAAAAAATCAAATAAATAACCTAACTCTATACCTAAAGCAACTAGAAAAAGAAGAAATGAAGAACCCCAGGGTTAGTAGAAGGAAAGAAATCATAAAAATTAGGGCAGAAATAAATGAAAAAGAAACAAAGGAGACCATAGCAAAAATCAACACAGCTAAAAGCTGGTTCTTTGAGAAGATAAATAAAATAGACAAACCATTAACCAGACTCATGAAGAAAAAAAGGGAGAAGAATCAAATCAACAAAATTAGAAATGAAAATGGAGAAATCACAACAGACAACACAGAAATACAAAGGATCATAAGAGACTACTATCAGCAACTATATGCCAATAAAATGGACAACTTGGAAGAAACGGACAAATTCTTAGAAAAGTATAACATTCCAAAACTGAACCAGGGAGAAATAGAAAATCTTAACAGACCCATCACAAGCACAGAAATCGAAACTGTAATCAGAAATCGTACAACAAACAAAAGCCCAGGACCAGACAGCTTCACAGATGAATTCTACCAAAAACTTTAGAGAAGAGCTAACACATATCCTACTCACACTCTTCTAGAAAATTGCAGAGGAAGGTAAATTTCCAAACTCATTCCATGAGGCCACCATCACCCTAATATCACACCAGACAAAGATGCCTCAAAAAAGAAAACTACAGGCCCATATCACTGATGAACATAGATGCAAAAATCCTTAACTAAATTCTAACAAACAGAATCCAACAACATACTGAAAAGATCATGCATCATGACCAAATGGGCTTTATCCCAGGGATGCAAGGATTCTTCAATATTTGCAAATCAATCAATGTGATACACCACATTATCAAATTGAAAGATAAAAACCATATGATTATCTCAATAGATAAAGAGAAAGCCTTTGACAAAATTCAATATCCATTTATGATAAAAAAAAAAAAACCCTCCAGAAAGCAGGCATAGAAGGAACATACCTCAACATAATAAAAGCCATATATGATAAACCCACAGTAAACACTATCCTCAATGGTGAAAATTTGAAAGCATTTCCCTTAAAGTCAGGAATGAGACAAGGGTGCCCACTCTCACCACTACTATTTAACATAGCTTTTGGAAGTTTTAGCCACAGCAACCAGACAAGAAAAAGAAACTTTAGGAATCCATATTGGAAAAGAAGAAGTAAAGCTCTCACTGTTTACAGATGACATGATCTTCTATATACAAAACCCTGAAGACTCCACCAGGAAATTACTAGAGCTAATCAATGAATATAGTACAGATACAGGATATAAAATTAACACACAGAAATCCCTAGCATTCCTATACACTAAAAATGAGAGAACAGAAGGAGAAATTAAGGAAACAATTCCATTCACCATTGCAACGAAAAGAATAAAATACTTAGGAATAAATCTACTTAAACAAAAGATGTATATATAGAAAACTATAAAACACTGATGAAAGAAATCAAAGATGATACAAATACATGGAGAAATAGACCATGTTCATCGATGGGAAGAATCAATATAGTGAAAATGAGAATAATACCCAAAGCAATCTATAGATTCAATGTAATCCCTATCAAGCTACCTATGGTATTTTTCAAGAACTAGAACAAATAATTTCACAATTTGTATGGAAATACAAAAAACCTTGAATATCCAAAGCAATCTTGAGAAAGAAGAATGGAACTGGAGGAATCAATCTGCTTGACTTCAGACTATACTACAAAGCTACAGTTAACAAGACAGTATGATAATGGCACAAAGACAGAAATATGGATCAATGGAACAAAATAGAAAGCCCAGAGATAAATCCACACACCTATGGACACCTTATCTTTGACAAAGGAGGCAAGAATATACAATGGAGAAAAGACGATCTCTTTAACAAGTGGGGAAACTGGTCAACCACTTGTAAAAGAATGAGACTAGAAAACTTTCTAACACCATATACAAAAATAAACTCAAAATGGATTAAAGATCTAAACATAAGACCAGAAACTATTAAGCTCCTAGAGGAAAACATAGGAAAAACACTCTCTGACATAAATCACAGCAGGATCCTCTATGACCCACCTCCCAGAGTAATGGAAATAAATAAAAAATAAGCAAATGGGACCTAGTTAAACTTAAAAGCTTTTGCAAAATGAAGGAAACTATAAGCAAAGTAAAAAATGACAACCTTCAGAATGGGAGAAAATAATAGCAAATGAAGCAACTGACAAAGAATTAATCTCAAAAATATACAACCAGCTCCTGCAGCTCAATTCCAGAAAAATAAAAGGCCTAATCAAAAAATGGGTCAAAGAAGTAAACAGACATTTCCCCAAAGAAGACATACAGATGGCTAACAAACACATGAAAAGATGCTCAACATCACTCATTATTAGAGAAATGCAAATCAAAACCACAATGAGGTACCATCTCATGCTGGTCAGAATGGCTGCTATCAAAAAGTCAACAAATAATAAATGCTGGAGAGGGAGTGGAGAAAAGGGAACCCTCTTACACTGTTGGTGGGAATGCAAACTAGTACAGCCACTGTGGAGATTCCTTAAAAAACTGGAAATAGAACTGCCATACAACCCAGCAATCCCACTGCTGGACATACACACCGAGGAAACCAGAATTGAAAGAGACATGTGTACCCCAATGTTCATTGCAGCACAGTCTACAATAGCCAGGACAAGGAAGCAATCTAGATATCCATCGGCAGACAAATGGATAAGAAAGCTGTGGTACATATACACAATGGAATATTACTCAGTTATTAAAGACAATACATTTGAATCAGTTCTAATGAGGTGGATGAAACTGGAGCCAATTATACAGAGTGAAATAAGTCAGAAAGAAAAACACCAATACAGTATATTAACACATATATATAGAATTTAGAAAGTAATGATGACCTTATATGCAATACAGCAAAAGAGACACAGATGTAAAGAGCAGTCTTTTGGACTCTGTGGGAGAAGGCTAGGGTGGGATGATTTGAGAGAATAGCTTTGAAATATGTATATTATCATATGTGAAATAGATCACCAGCCCAGGTTCAGTGCATGAGACAGGCTGCTCAAGGCTGATGCACTGGGATGACCCTGAGGGATGGGATGGGGAGGGTAATGGGAGGGGGGTTCAGGATGGGGAACACATGTACACCCATGGCTGATTCATGTCAGTGTGTGGCAAAAACCATTACAATACTGTAAGGTAATTAGCCTCCAATTAAAATAAATTAATTAATTTCAAAAATTAAAGAAAAAAGGATTCATGGTTCTCATTAGTAGAAAAGATATTTGTAAAAATGGAAAGAGGGAAGGCTGGAAAGAGCTCTGAGGTACTTGAAGAGAACAGTAAGTATGGGTATAAACTGATGATTTATAATACACATACATTACAGATTATCTTAGTCCATTGGGTATACTGTAACAAAATGCCCCAGGTTGGGTATCTTAGAAACAACAGAAATTTATTTCCCACAGTACTGGGAGCTGGACATTTGATATTAGAGTGCTACATGATCAAATGAGGTCTCTCTTTGGGGTTGCAGACTTCTCATATCTTCACATGGTAGAAGGGCTAAGGGGCTCTGTGGGATCTCTTATGAGTCATAATCTCATTCATGAGTGCTCTACCCTCATGATCTAACCACCTTTCAAAGACCCCATTTTTTTTTATACTATCACATTGGATATTTGGATTCTAACTTGTGAATTTGAGGAGACCCAAATGTACAGACAATAGCATTGATATATGCATAAATATTATAGAGGGATAGTGGTCAGATATTTACATGTATGAATGTTATTACATATAAGTATTTCCTATGTCTGTTCACTGAGAAAGCACAGAAGTATTGATATTCCAATGTCATGGTTTTAATTTCCTCAAATCTTTGTAATGTCTTGCTTAATGCAAGAAGGTTAGTTTCTCAAATGTGCTTCTGTTTTCAATCTGCTATAATGTGTTACTGTGGTTTAAGGTTGTAATGAAAATCCAACCTCATATAGATATATAGGAGGGGCTTCCCTGATGGCTCAGATGGTAAAGAATTTGCCTGCAATGCAGAAGACACAGGAGACCCAGGCTCAATCCCTGAATTGGGAAGACCCCCTATAGAAGGAAATGGCAACCCACTCCAGTATTCTTGACTAGAAACTTCCATGGATAGAGAAGCCTGGTAGGTTACAGTACATGGGGTCGCAAAGAGTCAGACACAACTGAGCTACCAACACACACATACTATAAATGATAGGAGTAATTTACTAGTATTTTTGGATAATTACAGATATTCTCTGATACTACACCAAAACTCAATAATTGTTAGTTCTTAAAGATTGGTTGCAATGTGGAATCTGAACTTTTCTCACTCAATTTTTTAATTTTGTTTCATTAAAATCCATTGATCTAATTTGCACTTCAAATGAGCTTTTCAATCATGTATGATTTAAATGTTGGTCATTTGAAAAACACTGCTTTACTGAGTTAAGGAGATCCTTTAAGTGTTGACACATTTTTATTATACAATGTCAAAAAATACATTTGTGAATATCACTACTAATTTTGAAAAAGAAGCCAAGCTGGAAAACTGTCACATTTGTGGATGACAGATAATTAAATTTTTCAAAAGTTTCTAGTTTCTGATTAATGTCAAAGTTTGAATTTTATCATTAGCAAGAAATTGTTGCCATAGTTGTTTACACTCAACCAGCAGGATCACTTCATTTATTTCCAAGAAAAATATTTGCCAAAACCTTAGTTTAAATAATGAAAGTTTTACTGTCAATCAATGGAATTTTGGCTTTTGTCACTCCTTTATTCTTTTCAATTTTTATTTTGTGTAATGGGAAATTCTCTTCTATGCCTGACCCACCATTGTATATTGTAAGCATATAAATTGTCTGGCTTCATAGTTTTGCAACTGGTAAAGAATTTTGCCTCAAGATGAATCATACTTTGAATCCTGTCTCTTATACACATCTTTCAAGTCCACAGGCAAAATATTGAAGTTGAAACTTTATACCATATACAAATTAACTCAAATGTATCAAAGGATGAAATTTAAGAGCTGAAACTATGAAACACTTGGAAGAAAATGTAAGAGAAAAGCTTCATAATATTGGATTTGACAATGATTTTAGATATGACATTGAAGGAAGAGGCAATGAAAGAAAGAAAGGGATAAATTGGACTACATCAAAATTGAAAATTTCTGTAAAACAACACCATCAATAGAGCAAAAATGGTAACCCACTGAATGCAAGACAATACTTGCTAATCCTGTATCTGATAATTGGTTGATATTTAGTATATATAAAGAAAATAATTCTCACAACTCAGCTACCAAAAAAAGAAAAAAAAAAAAAAAACCCTCAATTTAAAAACTAGGGAAAGGACTTGAAATATTTCTCCAAAGAAGACATACAAATGACTAATAAACACATGAAGGGAAGTCGCTCAGTCGTGTCCGACTCTTTGCGACCCCATAGACTGCAGCCTGCCAGGCTCCTCTGTCCATGGGATTTTCCAGGCAGTAGTACTGGAGTGGATTGCCATTTCCTTCTCCAGGGAATCTTCCCAACCCAGGGCTCGAACCCGGGTCTCCCGCATTGTAGACAGAGGCTTTACCCTCTGAGCCACCAGGGAAGTCAGAGGCTTTACCCTCTGAGCCACCAGGGAAATAAACACATGAAAATATGTTTAATATCACTTATGATTAGGAACATGCAAATGAAAACAATAGATACTATCTCATACCCACTAGTCTGGATACCATTGTATCCAGACTAAATTAAAAATTTTTGATTAAAAAAAGGAATTAATCTGTGTTGAGAATGTAAAGAAATCAGAACCCTTGTGCACTCTTGGTGGGAACAGATAATGTACTACCACTATAAAAATAATATGGCACTTCCTCAAAAAATTGAAAATAAAATTACTATACAATCCAGCAATTCTATTTCTGGTTATATACCCAAAAGAATTGAAAGTAGAGACTCAGAGAGAATTGTATACAGCAGCAATATGCAACAAAAGTATTCACAACAGTCAAAGGCAGAAGCAACCTAAGTGGCCATCAACAGGCTGTGGCAGGAGGTAAATGCCCACCCCCAGCCCCCAGGGTAAAGCAACTGGAGATTCATTCCCTGTGGACTGAAATTCCAAAGGAGAATAACAGGACAATTAGTGGGGGAGGCTGATCCCTGCCCAGACCACAAATGTCTCACTCTCAAAGTCAGGAGACCTCCCTGAACAGACCTGCACAAAAAAGCTCCTTGGAAGTCCAAGGGGAGTGATGTCAAGAGATGCCCCTTGGTAGGATCCAGCTTGGATAAGAGATGCTTGACCAAACATGGGAAGAGATATACCAAATCTAGACTCTTAATCAGTCAAATCAAAATGATTAGCTAAAAGAAACCCAGACAAATTGCCCCATATAAATGATTTAATTTGCTGTAAGGGTACCACTCAAGAACTTTCCCTGAGACATCCTGTGTGCCTCTCCATAAGCATTGTACTCTTTTCCTCCTAATAAACACTTTACTTGTTTCACTACTTTCCATCTTTGTAGAAATTCTTTTCCAAAAAGCCAAAAGGTTGGGGCCCTTATCGCTGACCACTGGTCTAGGGATTAGAGTGTTGTGCTCTCAATGACATGATCCAGCCTCAATCTCTAGCTGGGAACCCAAGCCCCACTTCAAGCCAGTGCAGGCTGAGGCCACCTGAGATCAAGATGAATTAATAAAAATATATATATGTAAAGAATATTAAGATCTCAATTCAATGTAAATGGTGACTATATTTGAGATAAAATGCATTCTATATTTATTTAGGGTTTAAAATAAATAAAATAATGCAAATATCTTTTAATTATTTGGCTGCTCAGTCTTGCTAAAGTTTTCTTCTTAGTGGGCATCCCTCAAAATGTTAATCTATACAATGTTAACTCTGAACCATTTGTTATTCAAGTTTAAAAAATAGTAGTCTGGTCCTGAATAACTGCTGCTACTTTTTTATTAATCTATCAAGTGACACAATTACTAGTAAGTAAGGAAATCCCTTCCTTATTTTTCCCTTGCTTTCTTCTCAACAAAACTTCAATTTTGTGGTCAATAGTGGAAAGACATCTCTCTGAAGGGAGGTAATTTTCTCCCATACCCCAGGAATTAAATCGTTATTTATGTAAGCCTGTCATGATAAATCCTGTTTTGTTCATATCCTTTCTTTTTCAGACTTACTTGCAACTAAATACAGTCATGTGGCTCTGCCCAGTCAATGGAACTGAAGTGAAAATCTTCTGTAAAATTTTGGGGAAGGCTTTTTCATCCTCACTTTATCTGAATGACAGATGTAAGAAGAAACCTGCTGGTGTCATCTCTTTTTTCTTCCCTTAAACATAGATGTGATCCAAGAAGCTGTGTCAGCCATCTTGTGACCCAAGAGGGAAAGATATGGAAATAAAAAGCCAACACATTAAAATAAGTGAAGCAGAAAGGTAGAAAGAGCTTTTCATGATTATGTTATTGAGCCATGAGGCCAACCTTGAGACTTCCTGCTTCTGCATTTCTTATTATGTAAACAGGAAAGAGCCTTATGATTTAAGATATCGTTTCTTGGATTTTCTGTTTTTTGAATCTAAACACACCTTGATGGATAAAAACTCCTTCATTACCTATTTTGCAATATTAAATCAAGAATAAAGATGGATAACCATTATCCTTATGCCAGATTTCCAGTAGACCATATAGTGCTGCTGCTGCCGCTGAGCTTCTTCAGTCGTGTCTAACTCTGTGCAGCCCCATAGATGGCAGCCCACCAGGCTCCTCTGTCCCTTGGATTCTCCAGGCAAGACTTCTGGAGTGCGTTGTCATTTCCTTCTCCAATGTAGGCATGCATGCTAAGTCGCTTCAGTCATGTCCAATGCTGTGTGATGCTATGGACAGCAAACCACCAGACTCCTCTGTCCACAGGATTCTCTAGGCAAGAATACTGGAGTGGGTTGCCATTTCCTTCTCCAGACCATATACTATTAGGAAGTTAAGTACCTTAGGCAAGTGTCCCAATTATCTTAGACTGCAAACTAAATTTCAATAGTTCAATTATATACTTAAAAGAGAAATCTAAATACATTTTTGCACTTTCTGCAGTGATAAAGCTAACCCAGATCTGAAGGAGTCTAGGCATCCTTCCACTCTTTGTCATCTATCATATATTTTTACTTTTTTTCCAAAGGTGACTCACCCTAACAGAAAGATTATTAGCACCTGCAAAGATGCAATCCAACAGCTTGTATTCAAAAAATTACTCAATATGACTACAAGATGAAACATGTACTCAAGTTTTATTAATCATTCATTGATAAATTCAATAAAAATTTATTGAAGACAATTATATGCCAAGCACTCTGCCAAGCATAATATAATGAATGAAATTAAGTTTCTGTTCTCACAATGGGGGAAACAGAAAACTAAAAATGAAGCAAATGGTAAACACATTTTAAGTATGATGAGTTATCTGAAAGAAAAACATCTATATTGAGCCATGAGGCCAACCTTGAGACTTCCTGCTTCTGCATTTCTTATTATGTAAACAGGAAAGAGCCTTATGATTTAAGATATCGTTTCTTGGATTTTCTGTTTTTTGAATCTAAACACACCTTGATGGATAAAAACTCCTTCATTACCTATTTTGCAATATTAAATCAAGAATAAAGATGGATAACCATTATCCTTATGCCAGATTTCCAGTAGACCATATAGTGCTGCTGCTGCCGCTGAGCTTCTTCAGTCGTGTCTAACTCTGTGCAGCCCCATAGATGGCAGCCCACCAGGCTCCTCTGTCCCTTGGATTCTCCAGGCAAGACTTCTGGAGTGCGTTGTCATTTCCTTCTCCAATGTAGGCATGCATGCTAAGTCGCTTCAGTCATGTCCAATGCTGTGTGATGCTATGGACAGCAAACCACCAGACTCCTCTGTCCACAGGATTCTCTAGGCAAGAATACTGGAGTGGGTTGCCATTTCCTTCTCCAGACCATATACTATTAGGAAGTTAAGTACCTTAGGCAAGTGTCCCAATTATCTTAGACTGCAAACTAAATTTCAATAGTTCAATTATATACTTAAAAGAGAAATCTAAATACATTTTTGCACTTTCTGCAGTGATAAAGCTAACCCAGATCTGAAGGAGTCTAGGCATCCTTCCACTCTTTGTCATCTATCATATATTTTTACTTTTTTTCCAAAGGTGACTCACCCTAACAGAAAGATTATTAGCACCTGCAAAGATGCAATCCAACAGCTTGTATTCAAAAAATTACTCAATATGACTACAAGATGAAACATGTACTCAAGTTTTATTAATCATTCATTGATAAATTCAATAAAAATTTATTGAAGACAATTATATGCCAAGCACTCTGCCAAGCATAATATAATGAATGAAATTAAGTTTCTGTTCTCACAATGGGGGAAACAGAAAACTAAAAATGAAGCAAATGGTAAACACATTTTAAGTATGATGAGTTATCTGAAAGAAAAACATCTAGTAAGTTCATAGATAATGACTAGTGGGTAACAGGAGCCCTCCCTTTGACTGAAGGGATCAAGGATATATTTTTAGAAGAGGAAGAAGACACATAACTTCTGAACAATGGGGAGTCAGCTGTACAAAGACTGGGAAAATAATGTTTCAGGCAGGAAAAAGAAAAGGGTAGATGCCAAGATTCCAAAGTGAAGAAGTTAAAGAGAGCTGCTATAGACAGGATTTTGTCTTCTGAAAAGTTGTATGTTTAAAAAAACTTTTTTTTTACATAATTTAAGTCCTCAATCCCAAAGTGACTGTATCTGGAAATATGGTCTTTGGGAGATAATTGAAGTTAAATAAGGTCATATGGGTGGGGCAGTAATCCAATAGGACTGGTGGTCTCATAAGAGGAGAAAGAAAGACACCTCTCTCACTCTTTCTGCCATAGAGGATCTAAAAGAACGAGGCTGTATGCAAGCCAGGAAGAAGACTCTCACCAGGTCCTGACCAGACAAGCACTCTGACCTCAGACTTCCAGCATCCACAACTATAAGAAAATAACTAATGCAGTAGTTTCTGTTATTAATGTCCCCTAGTTCAGATGGTAAAAGTGTCTGCCTACAATGTGGGAGACCCAGTTCGATCCCTGGATCAGGAAGATCCCCTGGAGAAGAAAATGGCAACCCACTCCACTACTCTTGCCTAGAAAATCCCATGGATGGAGGAGCCTAGTAGGCTACAGTCCATGAGGTCACAAAGAGTCAGACATGACTGAGCAACTTCACTTTGCTTTGCTTTAGTGTATATGGCTATGGCAGCCTTAGCTGATTAAGATGGACATTGACATGAAGAAGTGGTACGTTGATGTGATAAGTACCTTTAGTTGATGTGGAAGTAGCTTTAGAAAAGTAGGTAGAGGCTGGAAGAGTTTTGAGGTGCAGGCTAGATACACAGATGTTCAAGGTGATTCTGGTGAGATCCCAGATCAATATGAGATACACGTTTACAGCAAAGAACTTGCTGAAACTATTCTAGTGTTTTGTGCAAGGTAGAACTTGCGAACAATGAATATGGATATTTAGATGAGCAGATTTCCAAGCAAAGTATTAGAGTGGTTTGGTTCCTCCTGACTAACTAGAGTAAAATGCAAAGGGAGAGAGATGAATCGAAGAAAGAATTGTTAAGCAAAAAGGAACCAAATCTTGGGAAATTCTCAACATTCCAAATTATAAAAAAAGGAAAATGAGAAAGCTTGCCTCAAAGAGAACACAAGGGGTGTGGCTGACCAATCTTTCAATAAAGATCATGGGTGCAACTCACGGCCTTTAGTCATCATAGGAGAAACCAGTAACAGAGATGGAATTGTACCAGGAAACATACTGCCAGTGTGAACTCAAGGGGACAAAGAGTGAGATGGAATGAAGGATGGCTGCCAGACTCCTTAGATTCCATAGGACCAGACCATAGCTCTCTTCTACTGTAAAGCCTTTGACTGTGTGGATCACAATAAACTGTGGGAAATTCTGAGAGAGATGGGAA
>SJYT01077530.1:351569-363843 GCA_006410635.1 Cephalophus harveyi
GATTGGGGGCAGGAGGAGAAGGGGACGACAGAGGATGAGATGGCTGGATGGCATCACTGACTCGATGGATGTGAGTCTGAGTGAACTCCGGGAGTTGGTGATGGACAGGGAGGCCTGGTGTGCTGCGATTCATGGGGTCGCAAAGAGTTGGACACGACTGAGCGACTGAACTGAACTGAACTGAACTGAAGGACTGAGCAAACAGACTCTGAAGGCATTCAGAGATTATCAGGGCTGCCACTCCCATCCCAGCCTCAGGGGGTCAGGCAATTTCTTCCTTCTCAGTTTCAAAAGGTGGGTACATATCTCAAGTTTCCAGAAAGCCAGAATGATTTTGCCTAGTGCCTCAAGGATGGTGCTCACCTTGGGCAGGTCTTGGTAGAGAGCTAAAGCGGGGGTGAGGGGTAGGGGTGGGGATGGGGGCTCCCAGCGAGCAGAGGAAGTGTCCTTGCAGAGAACTGAAGCAGTAAGGAGGGCCACCTAGCAGAGTCAGGGATGTGATGATGCCACTACAGGGGGCCTGGAGGGCTAAACTTTGAACCAAGGAGGATTATTCTCCAGGTTTAAGGTCTAATAGAACTTGGTCTTGATAGGTTTTGGAATTTTGGCTTTTGTCACTCCTTTATTCTTTTCAATTTTTATTTTGTGTAATGGGAAATTCTCTTCTATGCCTGACCCACCATTGTATATTGTAAGCATATAAATTGTCTGGCTTCATAGTTTTGCAACTGGTAAAGAATTTTGCCTCAAGATGAATCATACTTTGAATCTCACCTAGATGTGATTTTGTTGACAACTGGATAGATGTTGGACTTTAGAAATGAGGCTGGATTGAGTTAAGACTTTTGGGGCTGTTGAGATGAAATGGATAAATTTTGTATGTGATAGGACATGAATTTGGGGGACCAGGAATGGAATGCTATGGACTGAACTGTGTCCCCCTAAAACTTGTAGCTGACACTCTAACCCCCAATGTGACTATATCTAGATATAGGGTTTTCATGAAGTAATTCAGGTTAAATGAGTTCATAAGTGTAGGGCTCTAATTTATAAGACTGTGGGCTTATAAGAAGAGGAAGAAAAAGATCTCCCTCTTTCTCAAGGTAGCCGTCTGCAAGCCAGGAAGGGAACTCTCATCAAAACCCAACCATGCAGTTAATCCTGATCTCATACCTGCACCCTCCATAGCTGTGAGAAAATAAATGTCTGTTGTTTAAGTTACTCAGAGAATGGTACTTCATTTCAACAGTCTGAGATGGCCTATACAAAGCCATTGCATCTGAAAGATAACATGGAAGGAGTAAATCCACAGTCAGTCAGTCAGTATGTTCAGTCGCTCAGTCATGTCCACCTCTTTTTGACCCCACGAATCACAGCACACCAGGCCTCTCTGTCCATCACCAACTCCCAGAGTTTACCCAAACCCATGTCCATCAAGTCAGTGATGCCATCCAGCCATCTTATCCTCTGTCATCCCCTTCTCCTGCCCCCAATCCCTCCCAGCATCAGGGTCTTTTCCAATGAGTCAACTAACTCTTCGCATAAGGTGGCCAAAGTATAGGAGTTTCAGCTTCAGCATCAGTCCTTCCAATGAACACCCAGGACTGATCTCCTTTAGGATGGACTGCTTGGATCTTCTTGCAGTCCAAGGGACTCTCAAGAGTCTTCTCCAACACCACAGTTCAAAAGTATCAATTCTTTGGCACTCAGCTTTCTTTATAATCCAGCTCTCACATCCGTATGTGACTACTGGAAATAAGCTATAATAAGAGTAAAGAGGTTGGAGTTTATTTAAAGAGAACTGTAAGGAAAATGAAGCACTTTAAAGAGGAAGACAGTAGTCTTACATATTTTTTAAGAGATCAAACCATGAAAGAAACTTTTTGCTTCCTAGAATTAAATGTTTTCTGTATTGTCACCACTTCATGCCACATTCATTGGAGGATATAGGGACTTGGCCAAGTTGCTAAACTTCAACTGCATCCTTAGAAGAATCCATGAACCATAAAGACTATGGAAAGGTCACAGAGAGGATCTCAATGCTGCCACAGCTTTTCAATAATTGATAATAAATGGATATGTTTGCTGCTCACAACCAGTACTCTTCCATGTTATGGACACATTCTCTCACCTATGCTTCTTGTAAACAATGTCAAGACTTTCATGAAGATCTAGGCTAGCAATACTTATGATCTTTTGAGTATACCCTTTCTATGCCATTCCCAAAATATATATTTAAGCTTAAAGGTTATTGTGACTCTGTGTGTGTGTGTGTTCAATGAGAGAGAATGGCATAAATTTTTTAATTAAATTGAAGAAGGATCTTTCCAGATGTCATGCATTTACTAAATGTATAGGTGATTTGCTAGGCTGTTCTCAGGTATAAAAGGGTATAAATATATTAGGTTAAAACCTCTCTTCTTTTTAAACAATGCATATGCATATTTTTAAACAATGCTTATTCTTTATGAAGGAATCTGGTTTCTGAAGCTGATTTGTTGGTGTGTGTTGTACAGGGATGTGGCTGATAGACCCTGATTTCAGAATCTCATTCCATTTTCTTTAGATGGGAGAAGAGATAGCCTTTTCCACCATATGTATGAACATGCATCACACAAAACCACAGCAGGGCTCTTGCTTTGCATAAATTGCTTTTTCTTATGGCTCATCTTGAATCAGCTGCAGTTCATTTTGTTCCATATTCCAGTGATTACAGTTGGAATCACAGTGGCATTTCCTCAGTTTGGTTAAAAACAAAGTGCCTGAGGCTTGCGTTCAGTTCTACAGTAGCAGATTCACCAGGGTAGATATAAGTTTTCATAAGCAAACTCATCCAGGAGAGTCTGGGGACCAGAGAGAACCAGAATAAAGTCTGAGCAGTATACTACTCTCTTCCTTTTCTCCTAATTTCCAGGAGTAATTATAAAACCCCACAAGCTAAATGCTCTTTGTCAAAGAATATTCTTCTCTGCTAAAAGGCTTTTTATCAGATGTATCCCTTCAAAGCCATCAAAGAAAATTGGCTTCATTTTTTTTTCTTCTGATTTTAACATCCCAGCTACAGAAACAACTTTATTAGCTCACATCCAATAAAACATTTGATCTCACAGACATTTTCTCAAGATACACTTGGAGTCTAAATTGATGGTAATTATTTTTTGAGTCTTTCTTTTCTCTTAAATTGACTAGCGTGTTTTGGAAATATAATTTTTCAACTTAGATAGTCAGCACTGCAAACACACCATCTTTTTTACTAAATAACCTAACTAAGAATCAACCCACCATGACTGTGTGCTAATTCATATAGCCTAAGTAATGCTAAGAATTGTCACTAATAACAATGAAGAAAAATACACCATTAAGAAACATTACACACTCTGGGTTACATGGAATCAAAAGCAAATACACTTAAAATACTCTGGTGTTTCCTCAATATTTTCTTTCATTTTTGCTTCTCATTCTCATTAGCTATGAATTTATCATTATGTAGAAAGATCAGAAACTAATATAAGCCAAGGTGGAAGGAACAATGTTATAGATACATCTAAATAATTTCCTTAAAAAGGAAGATAACTTCAGACAAAAGCTTTCTGAGTCTGCAGCTAGCTGTTTTTACCTGTATCTATTTTTTTTTAGTAGCACTAACTTTTTAAAATTAATTATATTTTCAATTGATTGATGACTGCTTCACAATATTGGTTTGATTTCTGTCATACATCAACATGAATTAGCCATCAGTTCAACTCAGTTCAGTTCAGTCACTCAGTCCTGTCTGACTCTTTGTGACCCCATGGACTATAGCACGCCAGGCTTCCTTGTCCATCACCAACTCCCGGAGTTTACTCAAACTCATGTCCATTGAATTGGTGATCCCATCCAACCATCTCATCCTCTGTTGTCCCCTTCTCCTCCCACTTTCAATCTTTCCCAGCATCAGGATCTTTTCAAATGAATCAGCTCTTCACATCAGGTAGCCAAAGTATTGGACTTTAGCTTCAACATCAGTCCTTCCAATGAATATTCAAGACTGTGTTTCCTTTAGGATTGACTGGTTGGATCTCCTTGTAGTCCAAGGGGCTCTCAAGAGTCTTCTCCAACACCACAGTTCAAAAGCATCCAGGACATGGAAACAACCTAGATGTCCATCAGCAGATGAATGGATAAGAAAGCTGTGGTACATATACACGATGGAGTATTACTCAGCCATCAAAAAGAATTCATTTGAATCAGTTCTAATGAGATGGATGAAACTGGAACCTATTATACAGAGTGAAGTAAGCCAGAAAGAAAAACACCAATACAGTATACTGACACATATATATGGAATTTAAAAAGATGGCAATGATGACCCTGTATGCGAGACAGCAAAAGAGACACAGATATATAGAACGGACTTTTGGACTCTGTGGGAGAGGGAGAGGGTGGGATGATTTGGGAGAATGGCATTGAAACATGTATACTATCATGTAAGAATGAAGCACCAGCCTATGTTCGATATAGGATACAGGATGCTCGGGGCTGGTACACGGGGATGATCCAGAGAGAGGAAATGGGGTGGGATGTGGGAGAGGGATTCAGGATTGGGATCTCATATACACCACTTCACATCAGGTAGCCAAAGTATTGGACTTTAGCTTCAACATCAGTCCTTCCAATGAATATTCAAGACTGTGTTTCCTTTAGGATTGACTGGTTGGATCTCCTTGTAGTCCAAGGGGCTCTCAAGAGTCTTCTCCAACACCACAGTTCAAAAGCATCAATTCTTCAGTGCTCATCTTTCTTTATAGTCCAATTGTCACATCCATACACGACTACTGGAAAAACCATAGCCTTGACTAGACGGACCTTTGTTGGTAAAGTAATGTCTCTGCTCTTTAATATGCTGTCTAGGTTGGTCATAACTTTTCTTCCAAGGAGCAAGCATCCTTTAATTTCATGGCTGCAGTCACCATCTGCAAGGATTTTGGAGCCTCCCAAAAATAAAGTTGGCCACTGTTTCTACTCTTTCCCCATCTATTTGCTATGAAGTGATGGGGCCAGATGCCATGATCTTAGTTTTCTGAATGTTGAGCTTTAAGCCAACTTTTTCACTCTCCTCTTTCACTTTCATCAAGAGGCTCTTTAGTTCTTCTTGGTTTTCTGCCATAAGGGTGGTGTCGTCTCCATATCTGAGGTTATTGATATTTCTCCCTGCAATCTTGATTCCAGCTTGAGCTTCATCCAACCCAGCATTTCTGATGATGTACTCTGCATATAAGTTAAATAAGCATCCCAATTCCCTTTCCCCACCCCTCTAGGCTGTTAGAGAACACTAGTTTGAGTTCTGAATCATATAGCAAATTTCTACTGGCTATCTATTATACATGGGGCTGCCTTGGTGGTTCAGACAGTAAAGAAACAGACAGCAATGCAGGAGACCTGGGTTCGATCCCTGGTTTGGGAAGATACCCTGGAGGAGGGCATGGCAACCCACTCCAGTATTCTTGCCTGACAAATCCCCATGGACAGAGGAGCATCGCAGGCTGTAGTCCTTGGGGTCACCAAGAGTTGGACATGACTGAGCAACTAAGCACAGCATAGCACATCTATTGTACACATGGTAGTATTTTTTCAGTAGCACTGGTTTCAATCCTATGCTTGCAGTTTATTGAAGAGGTAGTTGCCTGACAAATAAAAACTATCACCACGTTGGGAAGTCAGTGAAAAAAGTTCTAAATTTTTGGGTAGGTAAGTAAAAGCCTTAAACAATATTAAGATTTCCTGTATCCAGGTTACATGAAAATTCCACTCTATTGTACTTCTAACAGTGAGTGGATTTCTATGATTGATTAAATATTGATCATATTTAAATTTATGTCATTCATATTCATAAATTTATTGAGAATCTTTGAAATCCTGAGAGGGGTATGTAATCATCACTATTGTTATCTACAGTATTTTAAGTCTCTGATAATGTGTCAAGGTAAATGCTTACATATGTTATCTCTTTTGATAGGAACACCATATGTAGGTATTACTTCCATTTTACAATTGAAGAAAGAGAAAATGTATTGGCTTTCAGAGAGTTAGTTCTCAGGCTATCAATAATTGAAGTGAGCTAAGTGTATTGTTCATACACAGGTATTCTGATGTTTGTTTTTAAACATTCAAAATATTTGAAACTGAATATTAAAATATTCAATATATTAAATTTTTTCAAATACTTTTTTTATTATCTAGTAAGACAAATCATGTGGTTTTTATCCTTTGGCATATTAATGTGTTGCATCACATCGACTGATATTACTTTGTTGAATCAACCCTGAATCTTATGGAATAAATCCCACTTAGTCAGCGTATATGATTATTTAAATATGCTGTTTAATTAAATCTGGTAGAGTTTTGTTGAGAATTTCTGCATGTATATTCATCAGGGGTTACTGGCCCATAGCTTTGATTTCAGTTCAGTTCAGTTCAGTTGCTCAGTTGCGTCTTTTTCTGGCTTTTGGTACTTAAGGGTAATTCTTGCCTCATAAAATGACTTTGAAAGTATTTTCTGCTCTTCGGTTCTTCAGAAGAGTTTGAGAAGGACTGGCATTAATTCTTCTTTAAATGTTTGGTAAAATTCTCCAGGAAAGCTATCTATCCCTTGGCTTCTTTTTATTGGGAGGTTTTTGATTACTGCTTCAGTCCCCGTACCTAACTATACGTCTGTTCAGATTCAAGTTTGATAGTTTGTTATGTTTCTAGGAATTTATCTGTTTCTTCTAGTTCATCCAATTTGTTGGTAATTGTTCATAGAAGTCTCTTATAAGCCCCTCAAAGTCATAAAATCTTAACTTGGAGAATATTTACTATCATATATCTCCTCTCCCTCTCTCTATTTACTTCTCCCTCTGTTTCTCTCTTTCTCTCTCTCTCTTTTTCTTATGATCTCCTTATTCTCATTGGTATAAACTAGGTTTATGCAATCATGAATATTCAGTTATAAACACAATGAACTTTTTGCTGAGACATGAGCTTCTTTCTTGAGAAAAATTGTAGTCTCTGAGAGCCCTACACAATTCAACTGAACTGTGAGACCTCATGATGTTTTAAAGGTAAATAAAGGTAAGTTAACAATAATGTTAAAGTAATCTATACTGCTTTCATCTCTTTGAAGAGTACCTAGTTTATGCAATCATGAATATTCAGTTATAAACACAATGAACTTTTTGCT
The DNA here is from genome assembly GCA_006410635.1 of Cephalophus harveyi. Classification (NCBI taxonomy): domain Eukaryota; kingdom Metazoa; phylum Chordata; class Mammalia; order Artiodactyla; family Bovidae; genus Cephalophus; species Cephalophus harveyi. The sequence goes on from SJYT01077530.1 coordinate 358,768, forward strand.
GAGACATGAGCTTCTTTCTTGAGAAAAATTGTAGTCTCTGAGAGCCCTACACAATTCAACTGAACTGTGAGACCTCATGATGTTTTAAAGGTAAATAAAGGTAAGTTAACAATAATGTTAAAGTAATCTATACTGCTTTCATCTCTTTGAAGAGTACCTAAACCCTCCATGTTTCATCTATGGTTTAATAATATCCTTAAGGAAAGACTTTTATTAAGTTAAGCTGTGAAATCTCTCCTTTTAGTAAGGTAAAAATAGTATTAATACTTGTTGAGGTCTTAATTTAAAAACTGAAAAAAGAACTTAAGCAAGCAATCTCATTAACAATAGAATCACAAAGAATAAGGTAATTAGGAATAAACATAACCAAGGAAGCAAAATGTTTGTACACTGAAAACTATAAAACATTGCTGAAAGAATTCAAAGGAACAAGAAAATTAAAGACATCCCATGTTTATGGATTAGAAGATGACAATTTAAAAATCTATATAGAGCCACAAAGCACCTCAAATAGCCAAAATTATCTTGGGAAGAAAAAATAAAGCTAGAGATCACATACTTTCTTACTTCAAAATATATTATAAAGCTACAGAAACTGAAACAGTATTATAATGGCATAAAAACAAACTATAGATCAATAGAATAGAGAACCCAGAAATAAACCTACATATATCAGACCAAATGATCTTTGACAGGGTTCCAAGAATAGTTAATGAGGAAAGAATTGTCTTTTCAACAAATTGTGTAGGAAAACTGGATATCCAAAAACTTGAAAACTGGTTACTTTCAATAGCAATTGGCAATGTAAAATGGTGACGTCACTATGGAAAACAATATGGAGGTTCCTCAAAAAAAGTTAGAGTCACCATATGATCCAACAACTTCACTTCTGGTATTGATCCAAAAGAATTGAAAACAGAATCTCAAAGATACATTTGCATTCCCATGTTCATGCAGCATTACTCACAATAGCCAAGAGGCAGAAACAACCTTAATGTCCATTGATGAATGAATGGGTAAAGAAAATGTGGTAAGTTTATATAATAGACTATTACTCAGCTGTAAAAAGAGATCATACCCTATGCTACAGCACGGATGAAACTTGAAGGCATTATCTACGTGAAATAAGCCAACCACAGAAGGACAAATGCTGCATGATTCCACTTATAAGTATCTTAGGTAGTTAAAGTCGTACAAAACAGAAAATAGACTGCTGGCGGTTGCCAGTGGCTGGGAGTAGGGTATGGGATTTGGGGAAGCTCTGTTCCATGGGTATAGAGTGTTATTCATAAAAAATAAAAAAATCTCCAGAGATTTACTATACAGCACTGTTCATATAGTTAACTATATGGTACTGTACAAAGTAAGAAAGTAGATTGCCGGGGTCCAGCCCCGGTAGATCCAGGGAATTCAAAGGGTGGATGGCGTTGGCGAGGAAAGATTTATTTATTTATTAATATTAGATTAGATTAGGAAAAAATAGTGTAGTAGGAAAATTAAGTGGAGAAAAGAGGCTGAATAACTTGGTTTACGGGGAAGGCCAATAAAGCTCCAGACAAGGAACTTGCGCCATCTACGTTGGGCCACCGGCATCCCTTTGAATATCGGAGAGTGTCTCGCCTTGGGCTCTCTCTCTTACAGATCTTAGAAGCCAGGGCAAGTAAGTAGACATGATGAGCCGCCCGGCTCCAGATGGGAATTCAGCCTGAAATTAAAGTAAAGAGACACGGGGGAAACCAGTCCAGCGACTGACCCCAGCCCCTATTGTCTAGAATCTCCTTTTATACCTTTTTGTTTGTACATAGAGATCAATCTGGCACCCCACTCCAGTACTCTTGCCTGGAAAATCCCATGGACAGAGGAGCCTGGTAGGCTGCAGTCCATGGGGTCGCTAACAGTCAGACACGACTGAGCGACTTCCCTTTCACTTTTCACTTTCATGCACTGGAGAAGGAAATGGCAACCCACTCCAGTGTTCTTGCCTGGAGTATCCCAGGGACAGGGGAGCCTGGTGGTCTGCCGTTTATGGGGTCACACAGAGTCGGACACGACTGAAGCGACTTAGCGGAGATCATTGGGTAATACAAAATTATGCAGCGTCAGCAGCCCTGACTCTTATCAAAACCAGGCTTTTCTCTCTGCATACGTAATTGTATACCCAAGTCTTAGGTGATTTACATCATCTTCTAGCCAAAAAGGGCCAATTAACATTTTACAGCCTTTTTCCGATAAGGGTTTGTCAACCAAAAGACTTATTTGTGTTGATCTTCCCAAAGTCTGGTGAGAATAACTTGGTTTACGGGGAAGGCCAATAAAGCTCCAGACAAGGAACTTGCACCATCTACGTTGGGCCACCGGCGTCCCTTTGAATATCGGAGAGTGCCTCGCCTTGGGCTCTCTCTCTTACAGATCTGAGAAGCCAGGGCAAGTAAGTAGACATGATGAGCCGCCCGGCTCCAGATGGGAATTCAGCCTGAAATTAAAGAGACACGGGGGAAACCAGTCCAGCGACTGATCCCAGCCCCTATTGTCTAGAATCTCCTTTTATACCTTTTTTTTTGTACATAGAGATCAATCTGGCACCCCACTCCAGTACTCTTGCCTGGAAAATCCCATGGACAGAGGAGCCTGGTAGGCTGCGGTCCATGGGGTCGCTAAGAGTCAGACACGACTGAGCGACTTCCCTTTCAATTTGCACTTCCATGCATTGGAGAAGGAAATGGCAACCCACTCCAGTGTTCTTGCCTGGAGTATCCCAGGGACAGGGGAGTCTGGTGGTCTGCCGTCTATGGGGTCACACAGAGTCGGACACGACTGAAGCGACTTAGCAGAGATCAATGGGTAATACAAAATTATGCAGCGTCAGCAGCCCTGACTCTTATGAAAACCAGGCTTTTCTCTCTGCATACGTAATTGTATACCCAAGTCTTAGGTGATTTACATCATCTTCTAGCCAAAAAGGGCCAATTAACATTTTACAGCCTTTTTCCGATAAGGGTTTGTCAACCAGAAGACTTATTTGTGTTGATCTTCCCAAAGTCTGCTGCCACTCTCAGAAAGCACCAAGTAAAGTTATATTCTTACATAGAAAGGACACAAGAGGAGTGCAGTGATATATAACAAAGAAAAGTAATTAACTCAAAAGTCTAGTGTTGCTAACATCAAAACTACTATATATCTTTCCCCATATCCCGCTTACATTGATTAACATCCTCCCAGGTGCCTAAAAGATAAAGAATATGGAGGCCTGGCAGCAGTCATTGAGTCAACAGTGAAAACCCTCTACCAATATAATTTTTAACTCTTTAGAAAAGGCTCTGTTTCTTTAAGATGCTTTTAAGCTTTGTGCCTCTCGCAGTTGGGGGCTGTAAGCAATTCACAAGCTGTAAGAGGTCTGGGGAACCTGTTAGGCAAGCTAGAGAGTTATCAGAGGGGGTTTAACTGAAACATCCCTTTCAAATGCAGAAGACTAAAGCCCTGANTTGTGCCTCTCGCAGTTGGGGGCTGTAAGCAATTCACAAGCTGTAAGAGGTCTGGGGAACCTGTTAGACAAGCTAGAGAGCTATCAGAGGGGGTTTAACTGAAACATCCCTTTTAAATGCAGAAGACTAAAGCCCTGATTTGACTTTTTCCCAGAGAATATCAGAAGAGTGGAGAAGCAGAGTACAGAGGCCGGCAGATTCTTATTTTTTGGGGGGGTGGATGCTCAGGTAATTCCAGAGGGAACCCCTGAAACCTGATCACGTCCTTGCGTTTGTCAGGCTTCCTTCCGCATGACCTTGTCACGGGCGGGATTCCTCACGCTGGCCCCCGACACACAAGGTTCAGATGGGCTTCCCTATTTGGCACCATGAACATGTTGTCATGTATCATTGCTATGAGATTAAGCATGTCCCTCTGTAATTCTAATGAGAGGGGATCCCTGGAATCTTGTGCCTAGTACCTCCTGAACATTACCCATGTGAATGTTCCCTTTTCTGATTTAATCTGTAGCAGTCACTATAATAAACCTTAATCCTATCTTTTGAACGCCCATGAGTCCTTGTGGGGAATTTTGCAGCCTGAGTGTCTTAGCAACCCCTGCTTCCCATGGAAGCTTTGGTTGAAGATTACAGTTCATAACCAAATCTAAAATGTATTTCTACATATATTCCTTGTATTCCATGGGGGAGGGGATATTTGAAAGAATACTATTTTATTAATCAGGACATATAAATGAGCTTATAAACATCAAAAGGGAGGTGATAAAATAGTATCACACAAATTAACTGTAAAATTGATCTCTAAAATGGTGGTATCTAGTGTGCAGCACTATAACCAAGTGATAACATTTATGGTTTTTCCAGTAGTCATGTATAGATGTGAGAGTTGGACTGTGAAGAAGGCTGAGCGCCGAAGATGCTTTTGAACTGTGGTGTTGGAGAAGACTCTTGAGAGTCCCTTGGACTGCAAGGAGATCCAACCAGTCCATTCTAAAGGAGATCAGTCCTGGGTGTTCTTTGAAAGGAATGATGCTGAAGCTGAAACTCCAGTACTTTGGCCACCTCATGCGAAGAGTTGACTCACTGGAAAAGACTCTGATGCTAGGAGGGATTGGGGGCAGGAGGAGAAGGGGACAACAGAGGATGAGATGGCTGGATGGCATCACCAACTCGATGGACGTGAGTTTGAGTGAACTCCGGGAGTTGGTGATGGACAGGAAGGCCTGGCGTGCTGCAATTCATGGGGTTGCAAAGAGTCGGACACGACTGAGCAACTGAACAGAACACTGGAAAACTCCAACATTGTATGCTTTCTAATGTATACAACGTCATGTAATAATACTTTGGCAATTAGTATTCTTTCCAAAAATGATCAATCAGAACCCAGTAAAACATCTTGGTGTAACTTCAAATTTAATGGAACTACGGCATCTGGTCCCATCACTTCATGGGAAATAGATGGGGAAACAGTGGAAACAGTGTCAGACTTTATTTTTCTAGGCTCCAAAATCACTGCAGATGGTGACTGCAGCCATGAAATTAGAAGACGCTTACTCCTTGGAAGAAAAGTTATTTCCAACCTAGATAGCATTTT
>SJYT01077530.1:367730-378716 GCA_006410635.1 Cephalophus harveyi
CATCCCTTCATTCTTTCTGGAGTTATTTCTCCACTGACCTCCAGTAGCATATTGGGCACCTACTGACCTGGGGAGTTCCTCTTTCAGTATCCTATCATTTTGCCTTTTCATACTGTTCATGGGGTTCTCAAGGCAAGAATACTGAAGTGGTTTGCCATTCCCTTCTCCAGTGGACCACATTCTGTCAGACCTCTCCACCATGACCTGCCCATCTTGGTTTGCCCCACAGGCATAGTTTAGTTTAATTGAGTTAGACAAGGCTGTGGTCCTAGTGTGATTAGATTGACAAGTTTTCTGTGAGTATGGTTTCAGTGTGTCTGTCCTCTGATGCCCTCTTGCAACACCTATCATCTTACTTGGGTTTCTCTTACCTTGGGCGTGGACAGCAATAGGTAAATTTAAATCAGATGACTATTATATCTGTTACTGTGAGGAGTATTCAAAATGGAGAGGCCTTCATACTCAACATGAAGTCAAAAATTCTTTACATGAGCGCAACCACAGAAACAACAAAATTATCTTGGTTCACTTTCAAAGGAAACCATTCAACATACAGTCAGTGTGTGATAATTTCAAGTCTATGCCTCAACCACAGATGCAAAAGAAGCTGAAGTTGACTGGTTTCATAAAGACCTATAAAACCTTCCAGAACTAACACCAAAAAAAAGATGTCCTTTTAATCATAGGGTATTGGAATGCAAAAGTAGGAGATCAAGAGATACTGAGAATAACAAGAAGTATGGCCCTGGTGTACAAAATGAAGCAGGTGTACAAAAATCAACTTTTGTCAACAGAACATGCTGGGCATAGCTAACATCCTTTTCCAGCAGTGCAAGAAACAACTCTACACATGGACATAAGCAGATGGGCAATATTGAAAACATATTGATTATATTCTTTGCAACTGAAGATAGAAAAGATGTATACAGTAAGTAAGAACAAGACCTCAAGCTGACTGTGGTACACATCTGCTGCTGCTGCTAAGTCACTTCAGTCGTGTCCGACTCTGTGTGACCCCATAGACGGTAGCCCACCAGGCTCCCCCGTCCCTGGGATTCTCCAGGCAAGAACACTGGAGTGGGTTGCCATTTCCTTCTCCAATGCATGAAAGTGAAAAGTGAAAGTGAAGTCGCCCAGTCGTGTCCGACTCAGCGACCCCATGGACTGCAGCCCACCAGGCTCCTCCGTCCATGGGATTTTCCAGGCAAGAGTACTGGAGTGGGGTGCCATTGCCTTCTCCGGTGGTACACATCATGAGCTCCTTATTAGAAAATACAGGCTTAAATTGAAGAAAGTGGGGGAAACCACTAGGACATTCAAGTATGAGCTAAACCAAATCCCTCATGATTACACAGTGGATATGATGAATAGATTCAAGGGACTAGACGTGGTACAGAGTGTCTGACAGAACTCTATGGACAGAAGTTTGGAACATTGTACAGGAGGCAGTGACCAAAATCATCCTACAGAAAAAGAAATGCAAGAAGGCAAAATGGTTGTCTGAGGAGACTTTACAAATGCCTGAGGAAAAAAGAGGAGCAAAAGGCAAGGAGAGGAAGGAAAAGATATATTCTATAAAATGCAGAATTCCAGAGAGGAGATAGGAGAGTTAAGGAAGTCTTTTTAAAGGAACTATAAAGGGAAATAGAGGAAAACAATAGAATGGAAAAGACTAGAAATCTCAAAAATTTAAGATATTAAGGGAATAGTTCATGCAAAAATAGCAGCAAGAAAGGCCAGAAATGGTAAGACCCTAAGAGAAGCAGACAAGATTAAGAAAAACTGGCAAAGATACACAGAAGAATTATGCAAAGAAGGTCTTAATGACCAAGATAATCATGATGTTGCGGTCACTCTCCTGGAACCAGACATCCTGGAGTGTGAAGTCAAGTGGACCTTAGGAAGCATTACTATGAACAAAGCTTGTGCAAGTGACTGAATTCCAGCAGAGCTACTAAAAAATCCTAAATATGATGCTATTAACGTGCTGCATTGAATATGTCAGCAAATTTGGAAAACTCAGCAGGGGTCACAAGACTGGAAAATGTCAGTTTTCATTCCAATTCCCAAGAAGAACAAAGCCAAAAAGTGTTCAAATTACCATACTATTGTGCTCATTTCACATGCTAGCAAGGTAGTGTTCAAAATCCTTCAAGCAAGACTTCAATAGTACGTGAATGGAGAATTTCTAGATGTACAAACTGGATTAAGAAAAAGCAGAGGAACCAAAGATCAAGTTATCAAAATCCTTTGGATCATAGAAAAAGCAAGGGAATTCCAGAAAAAAACTTTTGTTTCATTGACTACACTAAAACATTTGACTGTGCGTATCATAACACACTGGAAAATTCTTAAAGAAATGATAACACCAGATACTTTACTTGTGTCCTGAGAAACTTGGAGTGGATCAAAAAGCCACAGTTAGAACCAGACATAGAACAATGGACTGGTTAAAAATTGGGAAAGTAGCATGATAAGGCTGCATAGTAAAGCCCTGTTTTGTTGTTGCTTTTCAGTTTCCATATCATGTCTGACTCATTGCGACTCTATGGATTGCAGCACAGCAGGCTCCCCTGTCACTATCTTCAGAGTTTGCTCACACTCCTATCCATTGAGTTGGTGATGCTATCTAGCCGTCTCAACCTCTGTCAGCCCCTTCTCCTCCTGCCCTCAATCTTACCGAGCATCAGAGTTTTTTCCAATGAGTCTTCCCATCAGGTGCCCAAAGTGCTGGAGCTTCAGCTTCCTTCTGCTGAAGTGGTCACTCTAATTATTTAATGAATCACATGCTGTAATCAAGATTTCCAGGAAGTAGCAACAGCCTCAGAAATGTATATGATTCCACTTTAATAGCACAAAGTGAAGAGGAACTAAAGAGCATCAGTGAAGATAAAAGAGAAGAGTGTAAAAGCTGGCTTGAAACTCAACATTAAAAAAAAAAGCTAAGATCATGGCATCCAGTCCCATTACTTCGTGGAAAATAGAGGGGAAAAAAGTGAAAGCAGTGACAGAGTTTATTTTCTTGGACTCCAAAAATCCCTGTGGATGATAACTGCAATCATGATTTAAAAGATGCTTGCTCCTTTGAAGGAAAGCAATGATAAACTGGACAGTGTATTAAAAATAAGAGATATTACTTTGCCAACAAAGGTCCAAATAGTCAAGCTTTGGTGTTTCCAGTAGTCATGTATGGATCTGAGAGTTGGACATTAAAAAAGGCTGAGTACTGAAGAATCAATGCTTTTGAATTGCAGTCCTGGAGAAGACTCTTGAGAATCCCTTGGACTGCAAAGATATCAAACCAGCCAACCCTAAAGGAAATCAACCCTGAATGTTCATTGGAAGGACTGATGTTGAACCTGAAGCTCCCATACTTTGGCCACCTGATGCGAAGAACCAAATAATTGGAAAAGACCATGATGCTGGTTAAGATGGAAGGACAAAGGAGAAGGGGACATCAGACAATGAGATGGTTAGACAGCATCACCAACACAAAAGACATGTATTTGAGCAAACTCCAGGGGATACTGGAGGACTGGGGAGCCTGGAGGGCTGGAATGAGTTGGACATTGTGAAATGAACACAAATAGCAATATATGTGTGTGTGTATAGATAGATAGATGTTTGTTTATACTTACATGCTAATTTGCAATGCAATTTTGTAATTTAATTGTTTAATGAAAATTTGACTACAACAAGCCTTTGACTGTGCAGATCACCACAAACTGTGGAAAATTCTAGAAGAGATGGGAATACCAGAGCACCTGACCTGTCTCTTGAGAAATCTGTATGCATGTCAAGAAGCAACAGTTAGAACCAGATACGGGAACAAAGGACTGGTTCCAAAGAGGGAAAGGAGTATGTTAAGGCTGTATATTGTCACCTTTCTTATTTAATTTATATGCAGAGTACATCATGAGAAATGCTGGGCTGGATGAAGCACAAGTTGACATCAAAATTGCCAGGAGAAATATCAATAACCTCAGATGTGCAGATGACACCATCCTTATGGCAGAAATTGAAGAAGAACTAAAGAGCCTCTTGAGGAAAGTGAAAGAGGAGAGTGGAAAACCGCTTAAAACTCAACATTCAGAAAACTAAGATTATAGCATCTGGTCCCATCACTTCAAGGCAAATAGATGGGGAAACAGTGGAAACAGTGGCTGACTATTTTTCTGGGCTCCAAAATCACTGCAGATGGTGATTGCAGCCATGAAATTAAAAGACGCTTACTCCTTGGAAGGAAAGTTATGGCCAACCTAGGCAACATATTAAAAAGCAGAGACATTACTTTGTCAACAAATGTCCATCTAGTCAAGGCTATGGTTTTTCCAGTGGTCATGTATGAATGTGAGAGTTGGACTATAAAGAAAGCTGAGCACCAAATAATCGACGCTTTTGAACTGTGGTGTTGGAGAAGACTCTTGAGAGACCCTTGGACTGCAAGGAGATCCAACCAGTCCGGCCCAAAGGAGATCAATCCCGGGTGTTCATTGGAAGGACTGATGTTGAAGCTGAAACTCCAATACTTTGGCCACCTGATGTGAAGAGCTGACCCATTTGAAAAGACCCTCATGCTGAAAAAGATTGAGGGCAGGAGGAGAAGGGGATGACAGAGGATAAGATGGCTGGGTAGCATAACCAACTCAATGGATATGGGTTTGGGTGGACTCCGGGAGTTGGTGATGGACAGGGAGGCCTAGCGTGCTGCTGTCCATGAGGTTGCAAAGAGTTGGACACAACTGAGCAACTGAACTGAGACTGAGACAGGCATTGGTGATGGACAGGGAAACTTGGCATGCTGCAGTCCATGGGGTCACAANATATGGGTTTGGGTGGACTCCGGGAGTTGGTGATGGACAGGGAGGCCTAGCGTGCTGCTGTCCATGAGGTTGCAAAGAGTTGGACACAACTGAGCAACTGAACTGAGACTGAGACAGGCATTGGTGATGGACAGGGAAATTTGGCATGCTGCAGTCCATGGGGTCACAAAGAGTCAGACACAGCTGAGCAAGTTAACTGAACTGACTGAACTGATTTGAATGCAAAAAAAAAAAAAAAAAAGTATTTTTGTTATTTTATGTTTTCATAAATGTCTAAGAATGTGTTTTTCCTTCCCATTAGTTGACAATTTAGCCTATAATGAGATAAAATCATTTTTCTTTAGAAATTTTAATCTCTGGCATTTTTAAAATCTATTGTCCAGAGAGTTGAAGCTTATTTCTCACTTATTTTGAATATTTCATACTGATAACCGTTCACTCTCATCCTAAATTTTCAAGACTAATTTAGATTATCTCTTTATTTACCCAATTTTATTTTCAATGAAATCTCACATCTTCCACCTCAGTAAATGACATTGTTGCTCCTTAGTGCTGGACAGTTGTATCTACCAAAGTGTCTGTCTACAATGCAGGAGACCCGGGTTCAATCCCTGGTTTGGGAAGATCCCCTGGAGAAGGAAATGGCAATCCACTCCAGTACCATTGCCTGGAAAATCCCATGGACAGAGGATCCTGGTAGGCAACAGTCCATGGGGTCGCAAAGAGTCAGACACGACTGAGCGACTTCACTTTCACTTTCACCTCTCATATCCAGTCATTCCTGAAACCTTCTTCTAAATATCTTTCCAAATATCTCAATATAGTCTACCCATCATGAGACTCATCACTGGTATTCAGATAAATCCCAACACACCCAGAACTCCATTTGTTATCCCCCCAAATTATATTGTGATGAGATTTCAAAAGGTTTAACTGGGAACAAGACATGAGAATTCACAGACAGTATTCATTTTATATGCTTCGTCCCTGAGATATCAAGGATTAGCTGAATATATCATCAGATTGCATTACATTAGAAGTGAGAATTAGATATGTCTGTTGACCAAAGTAAAAGCCATTGCGGGAGTAAGGATTTTATTTTGCTACATCTGGAAGTCCCAATCAGATAGACATGAGTAAGTATATTATATTACATTTTCATTCTATCTCCTTATTTAGGAAGTGTACTTGCAGCTCTTGTGATTTCATCCTTCATTTAAAAGCCTCTACTGGACATACTAGACCTGTTTAACTTCTGTGAAGTTAAAGTTTTATTTTGAAAAAAGTCTAATTGTCAGCTCAGTTAGCAACTGGGGCAAAGCAATTTCATAGTACATATATACCAGTTCTTAGAGAAGCTATCAGTATAATTTTTAGAGAATTATCAACATAAGTAGAAAGGAACCTTGAAATGTGGCTAAAAGTAGTGTGTTTCTATTATAACAATGAGATGACACAACAGCTCTCCTGCTTCTGTACTAGCTTTCTGGCTTAAAGTTCAAAAGAAGATTACCTGAACTACATCTAGAGCCAGAAAACAAAAACATCACCTGAGCATAACCCAAGGGGAGATTACATTCTAGCTATCTATTGAGGAAAAATTAGCTATACTACCTTTTATAACTTTTACAATATATTTAAACTGTGTAAAATATACAAGACTTTTTACTCTTGTGTCATGTCCTTTTGAATTTAGTGAGTCAAATCTGTCTAAAGCAATTCCTCAAAAACTGGTATCTGATAGATTTTCAAAAGCACATAGCACTATGCTAAAGAATCTGTCTACATTGATAACATTTGAATTCAAAAATCAAGTTTGAACTTGCAATTGCCTTTCACTATAATCAACTTGGTCATTTAAAGTGAAGACTTAGCTCAAAATCAAGGAAAAAATCTAATTTAATTATTATAATGTTTTTTGTAAATATGCCCTGAAAACCAAATAAAAATTGGATCTTTAATTTAATATTCAAGAGAGAAAATAAACACACTTAAGCATTAAGGCTGAGCATCATGTTCATTTAAATTCAATATTTAACTATTTCCTGTCTTTGGGACTGAATTCCCAAAGTATCTATGCAGGGGCTTTCCTCTACACTCACCCCAGCATTAGAAAAGTTGAACTGATTAACGACTGAGTTCCCACAATCAAAATCTGGAGTATCTTGGTTCAATTTAGCACTATGGCATAATATGTTATAGTTCAGTTGTTAAGCTGATGGAACATTAACTTGATGTTTAATATAACGCCAAATTAACTTTTATAAATTTAAATACTGTACTCTTAGAAATACTCACCTCAATATCTTTTTAGCATTTTACTACTGCCATACATTTTGCAGATGGTTAAAAGATGTAAGACACTCCATCTTTTCTCCCTTGGAGATAAGCATCCAAATTTGTATTGTTTATCTCCCCAGTTCATGACAGTTGAATGTCATTATTTTTTTAAGAAAAAAATAACAATGAGAAATATGAAGGGTCCTGCTATCATATTCTTCTGTATGCCTAGCATGTGAAATAGCACTAAAGGCTATAAATTATTATTATCATATCTAATGATACTGCAAAGCTTAATTACTGCCATTGATGTGAGCACATAACGCTAGGTCATTTTCTCTTTGTCTCTGTTCCCTTTCCATTTAAAATCTAAGCCATATTGTCCTTTACCCTTTGGCCTCAATCTTTTATCTTTGGCTGCAAAATCTGAAGACCTATTTCATAGTCTAGGACTGTTCAAAATATTTAAGCTCATTCCAAAGCTTTTAAAATGGCTAATAGGTTGAGAGAAAACTTTTGTCCAAATCATTTAAATGCAAAATTTAAAAAATAAGTGCACTATTGATTCTCTTAGAATATAACTTCTAAACACAAAGGGATACTTTATCAAATAGCTTATGCCTTTCATCATAGATGAATCTTTTAATTATATATTGATTGGCTGAAATCCTAGTAATCTTTTCTATGTATATAATTACATATCTATTGTCATATTTTTATAACTTCCTTAATCTTTCTTCTAAGAGTCATGAAATATAACTCAGAACACATAAATTCACTGTGATTCCCAAAGACAAAGTAACTTTACATTGCAAAAACATGAAAGACACGGGGATGATATTCCCTAACATAAGGCATTAGAACATTCCATTGTATCTTAGTTCATGTACAAATGCATAAGCGATTTAAAAGTAAAACTTCTGGTAGGTTGCCAGTATTAATTTATTATTTTTATTATAATATTTCTTAAGTGCATGTAAACATAAAGCTAGCAATGTTTCTAGTTTTATAGTTCATAGATAAAAATATGAAACTCAAATGCAAACACAATAATGCATCTAANTCACTGTGATTCCCAAAGACAAAGTAACTTTACATTGCAAAAACATGAAAGACACGGGGATGATATTCCCTAACATAAGGCATTAGAACATTCCATTGTATCTTAGTTCATGTACAAATGCATAAGCGATTTAAAAGTAAAACTTCTGGTAGGTTGCCAGTATTAATTTATTATTTTTATTATAATATTTCTTAAGTGCATGTAAACATAAAGCTAGCAATGTTTCTAGTTTTATAGTTCATAGATAAAAATATGAAACTCAAATGCAAACACAATAATGCATCTAATAAAATTTAAATTAATAGTACTAGTTTAATACTTTGGACAATATTGTTTTGCTGAAACTAAATAATGAGCTCCTTTTATCAGCTAATTCAATACCATGATGAACTAATCTGATAATGTACACCAAAATGTACCAGAAAATTCTGGGGGAAAGAAAAGTTTAAAATATTATCTCAAAAGTTCTTCATTGGGAATGTACTATTACTCTTACTACTACTAACAGAACAATTACACAGGTGAATAGTCACTAAGACAGAATTCATGCAATGCAAATATGGTACTAAACGCTAAGGCACAGGTCTTCTGAGCTCAGAATAACTAATACTTCTCTAGTCTTTCACTCAGAGAAGGCAATGGCACTCCACTTCAGTACTCTTGCCTGGAAAATCCCATGGACAGAGGAGCCTGGTAGGCTGCGGTCCACGGGGTCACAAAGAGTCAGACATGACTGAGCGACTTCCCTTTCACTTTTCACTTTCATGCATTGGAGAAGGAAATAGCAACCCACTCCAGTGTTCTTGCTTGGAGAGTCCCAGGAATGGGGGAGCCTGGTGGGCTGCCGTCTGTGGGGTCGCACAGAGTCAGACACGACTGAAGTGACTTCGCAGCAGTAGCAGTCTTTCACTGCTTTTCACTATTCAAACGAATGCAAATGTCCTTTTGCAAAATTCTTTTTGGAGCTCTTTGGACTTCTTTGGCTCAAATTCTTCATTCTTAAATCAAATTTGCCTCCTTTCTTTTCTCATTAGACTGTTACAACTACTCTGTTACACTATGCTATTTTTGTGGTATTAAATCAAAGTCTGAATTGATTAACTTAAAAAATCAAGCCATAATCTATGAAGATGACTGTCCCTTGTAAATTACTGCCAAAAAATAAGGTTTTCAAGTAACTGGCCAAAATAATTCCATATGAATACAATAGTAGACGTAAAACATGTATTAGCTTTTTAATTTTAGGATATGTCAATTCTGTGGCAACCAATAATGTCCCCTGATGATATGAAAGTAAAAATGCTGTCACTTCAGGTAACCACTGGGTACCAGTATAATCATAAAATTGAAAGTAAATGCTGGCACTGAAATCATTATTTAGTAACAAAATAGCTATTCCCATACCAAAATATTCTTACATATACATTTTAATTATCATTGAAATGAAAGCTTAAATACAAAACTAGTTCAGCCAAAATGCTCCTCCTGTAGTGTAAGTCTTCATGATACAAAAGGCCCCTAACAAAATAGATTAATTCTGAACTGGAATTTGTTTTACAGAGACCACTATTAGTCATCACCTGATAATTGAGAACATCGGTAAACCAAATAGAAGAGTCTGGCTTAGTCACACAAAACCACTTTCAGAGGTTGAGTGATCAAATTGTAAATTCATGGTTTTTGTTTATGTTTGATGAATGTGGGCTGTGCTGTAATAGTAATAACAATGCATGTACATGTACGCAATGATGTAAATATCTATGCTGGTGCTAATGTTAACTGTAAAAACCCATTACATTTTTTAAAATTTTTATAATTTGTCAAATACACTTCAAAAATTTACCATCTTAACCATTTTTAAGTTTACAGCTCAGTGGTATTAATTACATTCACATTGTTTTACAGCCAATCTCCAGAACTCTTTTCATCTTTAAAAACTGAAACTTATACCAATTAGAAAACTCACCATTCTTTCCTCCCTCACACCATGGAAACCACCANATAATTTGTCAAATACACTTCAAAAATTTACCATCTTAACCATTTTTAAGTTTACAGCTCAGTGGTATTAATTACATTCACATTGTTTTACAGCCAATCTCCAGAACTCTTTTCATCTTTAAAAACTGAAACTTATACCAATTAGAAAACTCACCATTCTTTCCTCCCTCACACCATGGAAACCACCATTTTACTTCATCCCTTTGAATTTGACTATTCTAGCAAAGGAGAAAAGGAAACATATAAGCATCTGCATGCACAGTTCCAAAGAATAGCAAGAAGAGATACGAAAGCCTTCTTCAGTGATCAATGCAAAGAAATAGAGGAAAAGAAAAGAATGGGAAAGACTAGAGATCTCTTCAAGAAAATTAGAGATACCAAGGTAACGGTTCATGCAAAGATGGGCTCGATAAAGGACAGAAATGGTCTGGACCTAACAGAAGCAGAAGATATTAAGAAGAGGTGGCAAGAATACACGGAAAAACTGTACAAAAAAGATCTTCATGACCCAGATAATCATGATGATGTGATCGTTAATCTAGAGGCAGACATCCTGGAATGTGAAGTCAAGTGGGCCTTAGAAAGCATCACTGTGAACAAAGCTAGTGGAGGTGATGGAATTCCAGTTGAGCTATTTCAAATCCTGAAAGATGATGCTGTGAAAGTGCTGCACTCAATATACCAGCAGATTTGGAAAACTCAGCAGTGGCCACAGGACTGGAAAAGGTCAGTTTTCATTCCAATTCCAAAGAAAAGCAATGCCAAAGAATGCTCAAACTACCACACAATTGCACTCATCTCACATGCTAGTAAAGTAAT
>SJYT01077545.1:0-29446 GCA_006410635.1 Cephalophus harveyi
GGAATTCCAGCCCACTGGAATCCTCCCTGGTCTCCAGTTCCCCTCCCTCCCTCCCATTCTGAGGTGGTTAGAAGTTAGGACACCAACATAGGAACTTGGACAGAACACAATTCATCCCATCAGAGTAGCTGATGACGTAAATCAGGCATCTGGTTCTACACTTTACTTCTTTACCTCAGGTCATCTGCTGCAACTTTGTGAGAAAAGTGCTGTATTCTACCTCTTCATTATGAAGAATTTCAGACAAACTGCAAAGTGGAAAAAATTTTGCAGTGAAGATCCCTAGGTTGCATATGCCCACCACCTAGATGTTAACATTAACATTTTGCTGTATTTGCATTGTCACATAATCTCATCCAACTATTCACCCTTCTATGCATCCATTAATCCACTTTATTTGTAGATGCATTTAAGACTAAATTGTGAACACCAGTACACTTCCCTCTAAATTCAGTGTGCAATCACTAACTAGAGTTCAGTATTTTTTTAAACAGATATTTATTTTGAGGTAAAATGTACCTACAATGAAATACTCAAGTCCAATTTCTTGAGTGGAAACCCAGCTATGTAATGCAAACCCCTATCAGGACTTAGAGTGAAAGTGAAAGTCACTCAGTCGCGTCCAACTCTTTGCAACCCCATGGAATTCTCCAGGCCAGAATACTAGAGTGGGTAGCCTTTCCCTTCTCCAGGGGATCTTCCCAAGCCAGGGATCAAACCAGGATCTCCCGCATCGCACATGGATTCTTTACCAATTGAACCACGAGGGAAGCCCAAGAATACTGGAGTGGGCAGCCTATCCCTTCTCCATGGGATCTTCCCAACCGAGGATCAAACTGGGGTCTCCTGCATTGCAGGCAGATTAACTAAAGAATCTGCCTGCAATGCAGGAGACCTGGGTTCCATCCCTGGGTTGGGAAGATCCCCTGGAGAAGGGAAAGGCTACCCACTCCAGTATTATGGCCTGGAGAATTCCATGGGGTTGCAAAGAGTTGGACGCGACTGAGTGACTTTCACTTTCACTCTAAGTCCTGATAGGGGTTTGCATTACATAGCTGGGTTTCCACTCAAGAAATTGGACTTGAGTATTTCATTGTAGGTACATTTTACCTCAAAATAAATATCTGTTTAAAAAAATACTGAACTCTAGTTAGTGATTGCACACTGAATTTAGAGGGAAGTGTACTGGTGTTCACAATTTAGTCTTAAATGCATCTACAAATAAAGTGGATTAATGGATGCATAGAAGGGTGAATAGTTGGATGAGATTATGTGACAATGCAAATACAGCAAAATGTTAATGTTAACATCTAGGTGGTGGGCATATGCAACCTAGGGATCTTCACTGCAAAATTTTTTCCACTTTGCAGTTTGTCTGAAATTCTTCATAATGAAGAGGTAGAATACAGCACTTTTCTCACAAAGTTGCAGCAGATGACCTGAGGTAAAGAAGTAAAGTGTAGAACCAGATGCCTGATTTACGTCATCAGCTACTCTGATGGGATGAATTGTGTTCTGTCCAAGTTCCTATGTTGGTGTCCTAACTTCTAACCACCTCAGAATGGGAGGGAGGGAGGGGAACTGGAGACCAGGGAGGATTCCAGTGGGCTGGAATTCCTTCCACCCCACCACTCCTCCCATACATCTTCACTAGCCTTTGGGAGGGGAGGCTGGCAAGATGGCTTGTATGTTTTCTGCCTGCCTGTGAGTGCAAAGCTTCTATGCCACCTTGTCTCTGAGAAGCAGGCTTCGGTGTCCTCCAGTCCCTGTAACATCAGCTCACGGTCAACCTTAGAGTCTGGTGTTTCAGTCCCCCAGAGACAGCGGAGCTTGGGGAGGCAAGCTTGAGCCTTACCAGGTAGAGTCGAAAGCAATGGCTTTCCAACTTGTGTGCACACAGCAATCTCCTGGCAGGCTGTTCAACCACAGATTGCTGGGCTCAGCTCCAGCGTGTCTGATTCTGAGGTCTGAGTGAGGCCAAGAATTTGCTCTTCTCCCAAGTTCCCAGGTGTGGCTGGCACTATGTGCTCAGACATCTGAATAATAGATGCTTCCTTTGGACTTGGAGTTGATTTCCCTGATCTCCTCTCCCTTCCGTCTCTCGGACTGCTTGGGCTGCCCTAACAAAATGCTGCAGACTAGGTGGCTTAACGGAGAAGGCAGTGGCACCCCGCTCCAGTACTCTTGCCTGGAAAACCCCATGGACAGAGGAGCCTGGTGGGCAGCACTCCACGGGGTCGCTAAGAGTCAGACACGACTGAGCGACTTCACTTTCACTTTTCACTTTCATGCATTGGAGAAGGGAATGGCAACCCACTCCAGTGTTCTTGCCTGGAGAATCCCAGAGACGGGGGAGCCTGGTGGGCTGCCGTCTATGGGGTCGCACAGAGTCGGACACGAATGAAGTGACTTAGCAGCAGCAGGTGGCTTAAACAATAGATATTTTTCCCCCCACATAGTTCCAGAGGTTAAATGTCTGAGATCAGGGTACCAGCATGGTTGGGTTGTGGTGAGGGCTCTTGTTCTGGCTTGTAGATGGCCACCTTCTTGCCATGTCCTCACATGGCAGGGAAAGAAAAAAGCTTGGGTATCTTTTCTTAAAAGGACCCCATCAGGAAGGCCACACTTTCACGGCTTCTTTTAACCTAATTATCTTCCAAAGGCCCGACCTTTAAATACTAATCACACTGGGGATTAGGGCTTCAAAAGGTGAACTTTCAGTTCAGTTCAGTTCAGTAGCTCAGTCGTGTCCGACTCTTTGCGACCCCATGAATTGCAGCACACCAGGCCTCCCTGTCCATCACCAACTCCTGGAGTTCACTCAAACTCATGTCCATCGAGTCCGTGATGCCATCCAGCCATCTCATCCTCGGTCGTCCCCTTCTCCTCCTGCCCCCAATCCCTCCCAGCATCAGAGTCTTTTCCAATGAGTCAACTCTTCACATGACGTGGCCAAAGTATTGGAGTTTCAGCTTTAGCACCAGTCCTTCCAAAGAAATCCCAGGGTTGATCTCCTTTAGAATGGACTGGTTGGATCTCCTTGCAGTCCAAGGGACTCGCAAGAGTCTTCTCCAACACCACAGTTCAAAAGCATCAATTCTTCGGCACTCAGCTTTCTTCACAGTCCAACTCTCACATCTATATATGACCACAGGAAAAACCATAGCCTTGACTAGAGGGACCTTTGCTGGCATAGTAATGTCTCTGCTTTTGAATATACTATCTAGGTTGGTCATAACTTTCCTTCCAAGGAGTAAGCGTCTTTTAATTTCATGGCTGCAATCACCCTCTGCAGTGATTTTGGAACCCCAAAAAATAAAGTCTGACACTGTTTCCACTGTTTCCCCATCTATTTCCCATGAACAGTTCATTATACTCTCCAATGTCTTGCTCTTGGCCTCTCCAGCCCCCATAACTCAAAGTGGATTCATGTCCACCAGAGGAACGGACACAGCCAGGATGTTACAAACCACCAAGTACTGGAGGGGACTGGGAGGCAGGCAATGAATGAGCACAGAAAAAAACAGGTTTTTCTCTTCCTGTTTCAGTTAACTTGATCTCACTGAGTAAATGTTTGATCCAAAATTCAACCTGTCTCTCCAGGTTTCTTCCTTCTCTCAGAGCGACCATCCCAATTTGCCCAAGACTGAGGGGTTTCAAAACTGGGAAAGTCCCAGGCAAACTGGGACAAGTTGGTTACCTTAAAACCTTAGGTGGCCCCATTTCCTCATCTGCTGAATTTGTTCTCTGACAGTTGATGAGGTTGGCCTCTTTTTACATATTTACTGGACTCTGGGAAGGGGGAGGGGCTTCCTAGGTCTGGTGCTAAAGAATTCACCTGCCAGTGCTGAAGATGTAAGAGATGCAGGTTCCATCCCTGGGTTGGGAAGATCCTCCGATGGAGGAAATGGCAACCCATTCCCATATTCCAACCTGGAAAATCCCACGGGCAGAGGAGCTTGGCAGGCTACAGTCCATGGGGTTTCAAAAGAGTTAGACATAACTGAGCAGCTAAGTACAATACGATGGACTCAGATTCTCTCTTCTGCAAGCTGGCAGCTCGTATTCCCTCACCATCTTCTTACTGTTTTTAACCTGTTTAAAAGCTACAATTAATTTATAGGCACTCAACACAAGAGATGTTAACCCTTCATCCATCTAGTTATCCAGCTATCTGTCATTTGTCAATCCAGTGGAAATACCTTTCATAATCAATTGCTCACTCTTTGATTTTGCTTCTGGATATTTTGCTTCTAAAATATTTTTCATATATTTTTCATATAAAATTTTCAATTTGTAAATAATAAATGTCTGTACCCTTTCTTTGATGGATTCTGAGATTCCTGCTTAATATAAAATAGATTGCCTCACCCAAGCTTTTATAAATATGCCCTTAAATCTATTCTATTACACTAATGTTTTATTTTGACACAAATATCTAATTTACCTAATTTGTTTTCATATATGGTTATTAGGGTCTCCCTTACATATATAATATAATGATACTATATATCAGTGTAATCCATTAAATATACCACTCTTTCCCTCTGAATGGAAATATTACCATCATATTTTAGTTTCCTCAGTTTATCTGCATCTAGTCTGGGCTTTCTAATCTGTTTCCTTGTTATTCTGGTTAGTTATATGCCAATATCATGCCATTTAGATTGTGATAGCTTGTGTCTAAGTTTTATTATTAACTAAAGCTGCTCACTGCCCCCTCATTTGTAATTTTCTTCACTATTTTCCGGTGAGCATTTAAAATGAAAAATTATTTTGTCTATATAAAATTTAAAATTACTCTCTCAAGTTCTTAGAATTAAGATTGTAATTAAAATTGCATTAAATTTCTATATTAATCTCTTGAATTTATGTTGTCATTCAGTCACTAAGTCGTGTCCAACTCTTTGCAACTCCGTGGACCACAGCAGGCCAGGCGTCCCTGTCCTTCACTATCTCCCAGAGTTCAAATTTATGTATTACTTTTCTAAGCTCTGGAATGCTTGTGATATTAAGTCTCTCCACACAGAAGCATGTCTTGTACATCTCCATTTGTTGAGGCACTGTTTTATATCCTTCAATACAATTTCATCACTCTGTTTGCATACACGGCATTCTTTTCTTGTTAATGCACCCTTCGAAATGCTATAGTTTTTGTTGCTATTATGAATGGGCTATTTGTTCCATTTCCCTTCCCAAATGTTTATTGCTATCATAGATCAAAACTTGATATATTTATCCATTTACCTCATTAAGTTCTCTTATTCATTTTACTATTATCTTATTAAAACCTATTAAGCTGCCTAGGTATACTCCCTATTATCTATAAAGCTATTTCATCTCCATTTTCAATATCTTTCCCCATTTTCCTGTTTTACTCTGTTAGTTAAAAATGTCCAAACCTGTGTTGATCAATAGTAGCAACAGCAGACACTATATCTTGCTCTTGAATTAACATAAATGACTTCAGCATTTTTCCATTTCGTAAAATGTTTGATCCTAGTCTTTAGGAAATAGGCTTTATTATGTTTAAGCAGTTTCTATCTGCACTTGACAACTTCTTAGGGGAAAAAATAATATGTACCTGTCAGACATATGCTAGAACTACCAAATAGCTATGAAATTGGGTCCATAAACTGTGAGGCATAAATCATACTTCTATTTTCTCTGAGACAGTATGAAACGCGTAAATTTTTTGTGGTTAGAAAGTTTAAAACAATGGGAAACTAGGGTCATTTTGGAAACACAAAATCCTGCCATCTAAAGGAGAGAACTCCACGAGAGCCTTGCAGCCCACACTCCCCACACATCTTAGATTCATTGAGCAATTGCTGGCTGTGGGGCTCAGTAGCCCAAAGTCAGTCTACTCAGCGGCCTTGCCAATCCAGGGGAGCTACAGAGAAAGGTGGTTGTTGTTCAGTCGCTCGGTCGTGTGCAACTCTGCAATTCCAAGCCTTCAACATGCCAGGCTTCCCTGTACTTCACCATCTCCCAGAGTTTACTCAAACTCATGTCCACTGTGTCCGTGATGCCATCCAACCATCTCATGCTGTGTTGCCCCCTTCTCCTCCTGCCCTCAATCTTTCCCAGCCTCAGGATCTTTTCCAACGAGTCGGCTCTGGCTCTTCGCATCAGGTAGCCAAAGAGAGAGGTACAATGTAGCAAAGGGAGGCTGGGGCACTGTTTGACAGAGATGGGGCAAAAGCTGCTCTCTGTGCAGCTGACGCGCTTGCCATCCTGTCCTGTCGTGTTGGTAAATAAATTACTTATTGTACTTATTTGTCTTATTCCCCAAGAGAGCTGTGGAAATCAGCCAGAATCCTACAACAGGCGGGAACCTTGGGAGTCCTTTAGTCCAGGCGCAGCTGCCAGGAGGCTTGCCTTTGAGCCAGGTCAGGCAGAGAGAGATGATGTGAACTTATCCTATCCCCATCTCGCTACTGAAGCCCCATCGAGGTGTCTTTGGGTCCACTGCCTAATTTGCCACATGGAGAGAGGGTCATGGTCCTGTCTGCCAGGGACACAGGTCCAACACTCAGAGGCAACACAGGGGGATTTCACTGGTGATCCAGGGGCTAAGACTTTGAGCTCCCAATGCAGGGGCCCAGGTTCAATTCCTGTTCGGAGGCCTAGATCCTACATGCCACAACCAAAGAGCCTGCATGTGGCAATGAAGATCGAAGATAACGTGTGAGGCAACTAAGCTCCGACACAGCCAAATAAATAAATATTTTTTCAAAAAGGCAACTTGTGGATGCATGCAGTCAATATTTAGCCTGGAGCTTTCTGACTCTATGGCACCTCTAGTTCCCCAGTCAGGACAGATTGGCTATTACTGACCCTTTATAATAACCAAGCAGGTCCACCCAGAACAGCATATTTCTTGTTTTTCCCTCCTCCACTACCTGTACCACCAGTTACCTATGGCCCTCAGGGAAGGAGGCGGGCGACAGGGGAGGCGTCTGGAGAGTGTCTCTATGTCCCAGAGATTCTCAGAAAGCAACTGTCTACCTCCTACCTTCTCAATGGCAGTTTTTCCAGAATTGGCAAGGGCTTCCCAGGTGGCTCAGTGGGAAAGACCCCATCTGCCAATGCAGGAGACCTAAGGGACAGGGGTTCGATCCCCTTAAAGAGGGCATGGCAACCCACTCCAGTGGGAAATTGGATGGACAGAGGAGCCTTCTGGGCTATAGTCCATAGGTTGCAAAGAGTCAGGCACGTCTGAAGCAACTTAGCACACACGCATGCCCTGGTTGAAAACAGCAGGCCAGTTCCTCCAACACCCTCAGTGTCTCGTTGTGCTGGGGCTGCGTGGGGACACAGATGAGCAAGGAGCTGGAAGAGAGACAATAGTCCTGGCTCTCCACCTGACCTTTCCTGACACCACCTTGGCAGGGGTGTTGGGAGCACCCGATGATAGTCTCCCAAGGGTGGAAGTCTGTGCTCCCTCCTAGTACTTTGGTGACAGGTTGTTTGTTTTCTGTAGCATTTGGAATAGAATGTTTATCGTCTAAAAGTTTTGTGTCTTGCTAGTCTGCCTTTTTCCTCATCCCTTGGCTTGAGAGACAGGTTTTTCTTGTTTTTTGTTTCTTTTCCTTGTCTGCACCTGTTACTGGCTTCCTCCACTCCTGGTCTGGGATCGATGGGCCAAAGAGATGCCCAGGAAGCTTATCACCCTGTCATTCTTCAGACCCTACAGCCACTTACTCGTCTACTTCTTCTTTCACTTTTCAGATTCTTCTCGTGTTCGTTTTACGTAAATTGTCTGGAGTTTCTAGTTGTCCTTAGCAGGAGGAAGAGCAAAACGGATGTCTATTACGTCTTCCCAGAAACGGAAGTGCGCGCACACACACACACAACTCTCACATCTATATATGACCACAGGAAAAACCATAGCCTTGACTAGAGGGACCTTTGCTGGCATAGTAATGTCTCTGCTTTTGAATATACTATCTAGGTTGGTCATAACTTTCCTTCCAAGGAGTAAGCGTCTTTTAATTTCATGGCTGCAATCACCCTCTGCAGTGATTTTGGAACCCCAAAAAATAAAGTCTGACACTGTTTCCACTGTTTCCCCATCTATTTCCCATGAACAGTTCATTATACTCTCCAATGTCTTGCTCTTGGCCTCTCCAGCCCCCATAACTCAAAGTGGATTCATGTCCACCAGAGGAACGGACACAGCCAGGATGTTACAAACCACCAAGTACTGGAGGGGACTGGGAGGCAGGCAATGAATGAGCACAGAAAAAAACAGGTTTTTCTCTTCCTGTTTCAGTTAACTTGATCTCACTGAGTAAATGTTTGATCCAAAATTCAACCTGTCTCTCCAGGTTTCTTCCTTCTCTCAGAGCGACCATCCCAGTTTGCCCAAGACTGAGGGGTTTCAAAACTGGGAAAGTCCCAGGCAAACTGGGACAAGTTGGTTACCTTAAAACCTTAGGTGGCCCCGTTTCCTCATCTGCTGAATTTGTTCTCTGACAGTTGATGAGGTTGGCCTCTTTTTACATATTTACTGGACTCTGGGAAGGGGGAGGGGCTTCCTAGGTCTGGTGCTAAAGAATTCACCTGCCAGTGCTGGAGATGTAAGAGATGCAGGTTCCATCCCTGGGTTGGGAAGATCCTCCGATGGAGGAAATGGCAACCCATTCCCATATTCCAACCTGGAAAATCCCACGGACAGAGGAGCTTGGCAGGCTACAGTCCATGGGGTTTCAAAAGAGTTAGACATAACTGAGCAGCTAAGTACAATACGATGGACTCAGATTCTCTCTTCTGCAAGCTGGCAGCTCGTATTCCCTCACCATCTTCTTACTGTTTTTAACCTGTTTAAAAGCTACAATTAATTTATAGGCACTCAACACAAGAGATGTTAACCCTTCATCCATCTAGTTATCCAGCTATCTGTCATTTGTCAATCCAGTGGAAATACCTTTCATAATCAATTGCTCACTCTTTGATTTTGCTTCTGGATATTTTGCTTCTAAAATATTTTTCATATATTTTTCATATAAAATTTTCAATTTGTAAATAATAAATGTCTGTACCCTTTCTTTGATGGATTCTGAGATTCCTGCTTAATATAAAATAGATTGCCTCACCCAAGCTTTTATAAATATGCCCTTAAATCTATTCTATTACACTAATGTTTTATTTTGACACAAATATCTAATTTACCTAATTTGTTTTCATATATGGTTATTAGGGTCTCCCTTACATATATAATATAATGATACTATATATCAGTGTAATCCATTAAATATACCACTCTTTCCCTCTGAATGGAAATATTACCATCATATTTTAGTTTCCTCAGTTTATCTGCATCTATTCTGGGCTTTCTAATCTGTTTCCTTGTTATTCTGGTTAGTTATATGCCAATATCATGCCATTTAGATTGTGATAGCTTGTGTCTAAGTTTTATTATTAACTAAAGCTGCTCACTGCCCCCTCATTTGTAATTTTCTTCACTATTTTCCGGTGAGCATTTAAAATGAAAAATTATTTTGTCTATATAAAATTTAAAATTACTCTCTCAAGTTCTTAGAATTAAGATTGTAATTAAAATTGCATTAAATTTCTATATTAATCTCTTGAATTTATGTTGTCATTCAGTCACTAAGTCGTGTCCAACTCTTTGCAACTCCGTGGACCACAGCAGGCCAGGCGTCCCTGTCCTTCACTATCTCCCAGAGTTCAAATTTATGTATTACTTTTCTAAGCTCTGGAATGCTTGTGATATTAAGTCTCTCCACACAGAAGCATGTCTTGTACATCTCCATTTGTTGAGGCACTGTTTTATATCCTTCAATACAATTTCATCACTCTGTTTGCATACACGGCATTCTTTTCTTGTTAATGCACCCTTCGAAATGCTATAGTTTTTGTTGCTATTATGAATGGGCTATTTGTTCCATTTCCCTTCCCAAATGTTTATTGCTATCATAGATCAAAACTTGATATATTTATCCATTTACCTCATTAAGTTCTCTTATTCATTTTACTATTATCTTATTAAAACCTATTAAGCTGCCTAGGTATACTCCCTATTATCTATAAAGCTATTTCATCTCCATTTTCAATATCTTTCCCCATTTTCCTGTTTTACTCTGTTAGTTAAAAATGTCCAAACCTGTGTTGATCAATAGTAGCAACAGCAGACACTATATCTTGCTCTTGAATTAACATAAATGACTTCAGCATTTTTCCATTTCGTAAAATGTTTGATCCTAGTCTTTAGGAAATAGGCTTTATTATGTTTAAGCAGTTTCTATCTGCACTTGACAACTTCTTAGGGGAAAAAATAATATGTACCTGTCAGACATATGCTAGAACTACCAAATAGCTATGAAATTGGGTCCATAAACTGTGAGGCATAAATCATACTTCTATTTTCTCTGAGACAGTATGAAACGCGTAAATTTTTTGTGGTTAGAAAGTTTAAAACAATGGGAAACTAGGGTCATTTTGGAAACACAAAATCCTGCCATCTAAAGGAGAGAACTCCACGAGAGCCTTGCAGCCCACACTCCCCACACATCTTAGATTCATTGAGCAATTGCTGGCTGTGGGGCTCAGTAGCCCAAAGTCAGTCTACTCAGCGGCCTTGCCAATCCAGGGGAGCTACAGAGAAAGGTGGTTGTTGTTCAGTCGCTCGGTCGTGTGCAACTCTGCAATTCCAAGCCTTCAACATGCCAGGCTTCCCTGTACTTCACCATCTCCCAGAGTTTACTCAAACTCATGTCCACTGTGTCCGTGATGCCATCCAACCATCTCATGCTGTGTTGCCCCCTTCTCCTCCTGCCCTCAATCTTTCCCAGCCTCAGGATCTTTTCCAACGAGTCGGCTCTGGCTCTTCGCATCAGGTAGCCAAAGAGAGAGGTACAATGTAGCAAAGGGAGGCTGGGGCACTGTTTGACAGAGATGGGGCAAAAGCTGCTCTCTGTGCAGCTGACGCGCTTGCCATCCTGTCCTGTCGTGTTGGTAAATAAATTACTTATTGTACTTATTTGTCTTATTCCCCAAGAGAGCTGTGGAAATCAGCCAGAATCCTACAACAGGCGGGAACCTTGGGAGTCCTTTAGTCCAGGCGCAGCTGCCAGGAGGCTTGCCTTTGAGCCAGGTCAGGCAGAGAGAGATGATGTGAACTTATCCTATCCCCATCTCGCTACTGAAGCCCCATCGAGGTGTCTTTGGGTCCACTGCCTAATTTGCCACATGGAGAGAGGGTCATGGTCCTGTCTGCCAGGGACACAGGTCCAACACTCAGAGGCAACACAGGGGGATTTCACTGGTGATCCAGGGGCTAAGACTTTGAGCTCCCAATGCAGGGGCCCAGGTTCAATTCCTGTTCGGAGGCCTAGATCCTACATGCCACAACCAAAGAGCCTGCATGTGGCAATGAAGATCGAAGATAACGTGTGAGGCAACTAAGCTCCGACACAGCCAAATAAATAAATATTTTTTCAAAAAGGCAACTTGTGGATGCATGCAGTCAATATTTAGCCTGGAGCTTTCTGACTCTATGGCACCTCTAGTTCCCCAGTCAGGACAGATTGGCTATTACTGACCCTTTATAATAACCAAGCAGGTCCACCCAGAACAGCATATTTCTTGTTTTTCCCTCCTCCACTACCTGTACCACCAGTTACCTATGGCCCTCAGGGAAGGAGGCGGGCGACAGGGGAGGCGTCTGGAGAGTGTCTCTATGTCCCAGAGATTCTCAGAAAGCAACTGTCTACCTCCTACCTTCTCAATGGCAGTTTTTCCAGAATTGGCAAGGGCTTCCCAGGTGGCTCAGTGGGAAAGACCCCATCTGCCAATGCAGGAGACCTAAGGGACAGGGGTTCGATCCCCTTAAAGAGGGCATGGCAACCCACTCCAGTGGGAAATTGGATGGACAGAGGAGCCTTCTGGGCTATAGTCCATAGGTTGCAAAGAGTCAGGCACGTCTGAAGCAACTTAGCACACACGCATGCCCTGGTTGAAAACAGCAGGCCAGTTCCTCCAACACCCTCAGTGTCTCGTTGTGCTGGGGCTGCGTGGGGACACAGATGAGCAAGGAGCTGGAAGAGAGACAATAGTCCTGGCTCTCCACCTGACCTTTCCTGACACCACCTTGGCAGGGGTGTTGGGAGCACCCGATGATAGTCTCCCAAGGGTGGAAGTCTGTGCTCCCTCCTAGTACTTTGGTGACAGGTTGTTTGTTTTCTGTAGCATTTGGAATAGAATGTTTATCGTCTAAAAGTTTTGTGTCTTGCTAGTCTGCCTTTTTCCTCATCCCTTGGCTTGAGAGACAGGTTTTTCTTGTTTTTTGTTTCTTTTCCTTGTCTGCACCTGTTACTGGCTTCCTCCACTCCTGGTCTGGGATCGATGGGCCAAAGAGATGCCCAGGAAGCTTATCACCCTGTCATTCTTCAGACCCTACAGCCACTTACTCGTCTACTTCTTCTTTCACTTTTCAGATTCTTCTCGTGTTCGTTTTACGTAAATTGTCTGGAGTTTCTAGTTGTCCTTAGCAGGAGGAAGAGCAAAACGGATGTCTATTACGTCTTCCCAGAAACGGAAGTGCGCGCACACACACACGTGCATACACACACAGACGCAAACTGCAGTCATTTTAATATTGGCTGTGAGACCATAATTTTCACTTATCCCCTACTTTATCTTCATTTGTCTCATTTTTCCCTCCTTCCCCTGCCTCACTCTCTTCTTTCTTCTACACTCTCCTTTTTTTTTTTTTTTTTTTTTTAAGTTTAAGACTGCAGGAGAGTTGATCATATTTAGCAGAACTACTAGGCAATGATTTTAAACCCACCGGTCTTTCTATCCTACTTCATTCACCGTTACGTCTCAGATATGTGGGGCCAGGCTGGGCTTGCTGAGCGCAGCAGGAATCCACCTACGCCTCAGGGTCCACAGAGATCCTGTGCTCCCTCTAGGCATCCGCCTCCTACAATTGCATCTTCCCAGTGCTCAATTTCTATGACTAATTTTCCTTCTTGTCTGCTGGTGTGCCGTACTTTATGCCTTCCACATTTCATTCTTTGATGTTCTAACTGATTTCTTACACTTCCTCCTCATCTGTGTGGATTCTCTGCTTGTTATCAGATTTTGATTGCAAAGTCCTGATGATAAAAGTCTCCAGCACAAGCTTAAGTGAAGTGAAGTGAAAGTCACTCAGTGCTGTCCGACTCTTTGCGACCCCATGGACTACACAGTCCATGGAATTCTCCAGGCCAGAATACTGGAGTGGGTAGCCTTTCCCTTCTCCAGGGGATCTTCCCAACCGAAGGATTGAACCCAGGTCTCCCACATCACAGGCAGATTCTTTGCCAGCTGAGCCACACGGGAAGCCCCTCCAGCACAAGCTTAGCACCTTCCAAACGACTTAATTGCCTGCCCTCTTTCTCTGAACTGGGCTTCCCTGATATCTCAGCTGGTAAAGAATCTGCCTGCAATGCAGGAGACCCCAGTTCCATTCCTGGGTCAGGAAGATCTGCTGGAGAAGGGATAGGCTACCCACTTCAATATTCTTGGGCTTCCCTGGTGGCTCAGCTGGTAAAGAATCCGCCTGCGATGTAGGAGACCTGGGTTCTATCCCTGGGTTGGGAAGATCCCCCGGAGAAAGGAAAAGCTACCAACTCCAGTATTCTTGCCTGGAGAATTCCATGGACTGTATATAGTCCGTGGGGTCGCAAAGAGTCAGACACGACTGAGCGACTTTCACTTTTCTCTGAACTGGCTTTAACCTACTCAGTCCTGCTCAAAGAGATGCCTTAAGTGACCTCATGCTTAAACACACCACATCTAACCCTACTGTGCCTGCTGAGTTTATGAAGTGGAAACCAAGTGGCTAATGGTCTTTATTTTTCTAATAGTCTCAGGAAACAAATTTATGCAGGGTATAGATCTGCATAAAAGAAGTAGTAGTTACTTTGCCCTAGCTAAAGGGTAAAGCCACATTGGTATGCACTGTGCAAAAATAGAGGCAGGCTTTAAGCCATAATTTGCACTTTCTCCTTGCAGAGCTATTTATCTGGGAATGTTAAAGTTCTCTGTGTGTGGAGAACGCTCAGTCAGTATTGAGTAAATGGACTCTGGTTAATCTGGGTAGCTCAGGGAGATTTCTGGTAGTGGGTAGCATGTGTTCTGAAATGGCTTTGCATCAGTCTGTAACAACTATCCCCTAATATGAAGGAAAAGCCTAGCAACAGGAAGCCTCTGTCTGTAAGAGAACCCTAGAAGAGATGGTGAAAACTTCAAACTCAGGTCTTGGGAGGAAATTCCCATTTCTGGAAGGGACTGTGGAGGGCAATATCATTCAAGGATTATCCTTAAGTTAGCAAGACTTTCACTTCTCACCTACATGCATTGGAGAAGGAAATGGCAACCCACTCCAGTGTTCTTGCCTGGAGAATCCCAGGGACGGGGGAGCCTGGTGGGCTGCCGTCTATGGGATCACACAGAGTCGGACACGACTGAAGTGACTTAGCAGCAGCAGCAGCAGCAGCAAGACTTTGACCCCAGTCAGAGGAGGCAAAAATATAAGGCAAATATTTGAAGAACTAAAAAAAAAAAAAAAAAAAAAGCTGTAAACAAGAAGACAAAATCATCCAGAGAAAGAGACTAGGCTCAATCTAAATCGGATTTATTGAAAGGTCCCGGTCTGGACATGTCTTCTCCCACACAGCTATGGTGGCCGCTGGAACAGCCGCTGCTCGTTTTGTTTGTGAGCTTAACTCACAGGACGCCATTTGTCAAGGTCACACTGTGAGCTCTTGGAGAAACATACTCAGGCTGCAGACTTCTCTTGACTTCATTCCATGTGGCCACACACCTTATCTATCAAGGATCTGAGGAAGCAAAGCGTGTTTGTATGGGTGAGAGTGTGTATATTTGGTAACTGATGTCCTTGGGCCAAATGTGCTCAGAATACGCTGACCCACTTCTGCTCAGAGACCTTGTTACATATGAATGTCTGTCTGCCTCATAGTGAGTCTTGTATCACAAATCAGACCACAGATCCTTGCAAACGGGACAGCCTCTCAGACTTCGATTCTGTCTAGTACCCAGCTCCATGCCAGGCTCAACAGGAGTGCAAAGTCCCTTCAGTTGTGTCCGACTCTTTGCAACCCCATGGACTCTAGCCCACCAGGCTCCTCTATCCGTGGGATTCTCCAGACAAGAATACTGGAGTGGGTTGCCATGCCCTTCTCCAGGGGATCTTCCCAAACCAGAGATAGAACCTGCATCTCTTGCATCTTCTGCACTGGCAGGCAAGTTCTTTACCACTAGCCCTAATGGGGAAGCCCTAGATTAAACGCTATACAAACATGAAAGCATCTGAAAGCGATCTGTAGTACGCAGTAGTCTGCTCCCTCTGCTATAACGAAATGCCAGAGACAGACTGGCTTAAACATAAGACACTTATTTCTCATAGTTCTGGAGGTGGGAAGTCCAAGCCCAGGATGCCAGCCAATTCAGCTCCTGGTGAGAGCCCTCTTCTTGGCTTTCCGATGGTCGCCTTCTCACTGTGTCCTCGTGTGGCAGAGAATCAGCAAGCTCTCTCTCCTCCTCTCCTTTAAAACCTCTAAACTTACCATGAGGCCCTCACCCTCATGACCTCATCTAATCCACTATCTCCTCACTTAGCACCAGACACCATTACAGTAGCAGTTCAGGCTTCAGCATGTGAATTTGAGGACACAATGCAGTCTGCTGCTGCTGCTGCTAAGTCGCTTCAGTCGTGCCCGACTCTGTGCGACCCCATAGACGGTAGCCCACCAGGCTCCCCCATCCCTGGGATTCTCCAGGCAAGAACACTGGAGTGGGTTGCCATTTCCTTCTCCAATGCATGAAAGTGAGAAGTGAAAGTGAAGTCGCTCAGTCGTGTCCGACTCAGCGACCCCATGGACTGCAACCCACCAGGCTCCTCCGTCCATGGGATTTTCCAGGCAAGAGTACTGGAGTGGGGTGCCATTGCCTTCTCCGACAATGCAGTCTACAACGTAATAATTCCTAGGGTCAACTCAGACCAGAGAGGCCACCCGGGCCGAGGGATCAGGAAGCTCTGAAATGCTTCAGCAGAGAAGTGGACTTTCAAGGAAGCGAAAACCTAAGAAACAGCTGCAGAGTAAAGCTGGGGAAGGAAATGCTTCATCTCATTGAGAGAATGGTCACCCGTCCCTCAAATAGGTTCTGTACTCCAGGATTTGGGGGAGTGTGCTCCTTACCTCGGGGGCACAACTCAGGGTGCAATTTTGAGGCATTTCTTTGCAATTTCCTGATGCAGATGAGTGAGAGGTGACTGGGATCTGTGGAAGGGGATGTCCTCTTTCTAGAAGGCCTAGTTCAGTCATTTCTGGTACCCCTTCTTTGGGACCAGGTTGCCTAATCATCCATTCATTCCTGCCCAGGTACAGGCTGTTAAATTTTAAAGGTACCTTCAGTACAAAGTAGTTTATGGTGGCCTTCCTTCGGGGATAAGAGTAAGGGACAGGCTGGCAGGAACAATGTGGAGGCCCACACAGACCTCCATGTAGGGGAGGAAAACCAGCTTCATTAGGTTAAAAGGGAGGCAGGGCTGAAATACACATGGATTTCATGGGCTTCTCTCTCTCTCTCCCCCTCCCTCCCTCCTTCCCCCAGTGTGTATATCCCTTTCTCACATACAAGTATACACACACACACACATGCACTCAGACAGGTGCACACCCCAGGGCTTCTTGACTCCTCCCGGGGGCCACCTGTTTACTGCGTTATCATTAACCTGCCTCTCCAGCTTATCACCCTCCTGCACCCTCTCTCCTCACTGGCGCTTTAGCTTCTCCAGGGCCCTGCCTGCCCTTCATTTAATTTCACAGCCTGTCACGGTGCAGTGATTTCAAGGCAGAGGGAGGACGGAGTAATTTATAAAGCCTCTCCCTTCTCGCCAGTCCCTCGCCCTCTTCTGCGATCCCCTCCCCTGGCTTGCAGGCTCCCAGGGACCCAGCCATGCACGTGAGTCTCTCTTTCTGGTCCACTAAACCATCAGAGCCTCTGGGTATAATTTTATTTCTCCTCTAGACAAGAAGCAAAGTCTTAATGAAAAATCCACCTGCCTGGGTGAGAGTCTGGTAGCCACGCTGGGGGCGGGGAGGGGGAGGAGTCGCCATTCCTGAGGGAGCAGGGAGGGTTGGCCTTTCTGCTTTCTTGTCTGTTTTTTACACGTGGCCATTTTGAGAACAATAGAACACTTTCTGAGGGTGATCTCGGAGGGAGAACAGTGAGCAGTCCTGAAGAGAGATGGTAGTTTCCTGCCCAGGAATTGAACCTGGGTAGCCTGGATGGAAACCAGGACTCCTAGCCACCAGACTACCAGGGGCTAGAGGCTAGAAGCAAAGTGGCCCTGGCTCTTTCCCCCATTTGAAAGCAGGAATGTTTCAAGGAGGCCAACCTGTAAAAAAATAGGAACCAAGTTTATTACTAGAGACACAGCATAACACGTGGGAGAGCCCACAGAGAAGCAGTTTGTTTTTTTAAGGCAGAAGTTGCAGAGAAATATACACGCAGACTAAGGGCATGGGTGTCCTCTCTGATGAGGAGGCGTAAAGGAGCAGTAAAGAGGTGATTCAAATCTCTTGTACAGGAAGTTCTTCCAGGTCTTTGTTTACCTTTGGCCAATTACCTTGTATCTTTTTTTCATACCTGATTGGCCCTAGAACCTTCCCCAACATGCATGAACAATTTTTTGCTAAGATAGATCCCACCTGAGGCCTGTGGGTACATGTCCACGCTTATTATGGGGTGGGGCGCCCTCTTTTTTTTTGACTCCCAAGGGACCTTCCTACACTTGTGCAAACAGAGAAGCTTTCCTTGACCCCAGGAGTGGGCACCTTATTTCCTTCCTCCAGCAAAGCTCAACTTCTGCCTCCAGCTTTGATCTTGGAGTATCTGGGTGGGGCAAGGGAAACAAAGCTTCAATTTTATACCACTTGACAAACATCAGCTGTCCAGCCCAGGGGCCCATCTATCTCCTACCTCAGGAAAGGAACCGGAACTGGAATCTTGGTTGCTTTGTACATTTTGATTTGGTCAGCATCCAGCTCTCTTAGTCTATGTTTTTCTTCTTTTTTTCTTGGCTTTCCTTGAGAACAGTCAGGGTATCTTCAGAATTGACCATCAGCCTTCTCTTTTCCTTTCCATTTTCTTTTTCCTTAAATCTCCAAAACACAGTGGTTGACATCATTGGCCGTTTGGAGGGCAAGTTGAGTTCAAGTCCCAGTTCTGCTACTTGTTAGCTACGTGACCTTGGGCAAGTGATGTCACTACTCCCACCCTTTGTAAAGCAGGCATCATGACAATGTCTGCCATAAGAGATCGGGGCACTGATCACGTAGAGCT
This sequence comes from Cephalophus harveyi, assembly GCA_006410635.1. Lineage (NCBI taxonomy): Eukaryota > Metazoa > Chordata > Mammalia > Artiodactyla > Bovidae > Cephalophus > Cephalophus harveyi. The sequence continues at coordinate 18,385 of SJYT01077545.1, forward strand.
GAACCTGGTGCCCTGAGTGTTAGCGGATTCCATTATAATTTTGGAAAATAAGGTCTAAACAGCAGAGAGTTTTCTGTATACATGAGAGCTCTCTGGTGCACTTCAGGACAACTCAGACCCACGATGTACATTGCAGGAATGTCTGCAGCCAGCGCTGGTTCATAAATGCCCTGGACCTGGCCTTCAGACACCAGGGGCTGCACAGTGGGTGGGGAGGGGGAGCAAAGCCAATGAACAGACCATCTGAGCTTTGAAATCTGTCCCACCCTTGTGATCACAAGCAACTTCCTCATTTTTCTGAGCCTCTGTTTCCTCATCCTCGAGATGAGGATTCTAATTTCCAGCTAAGAATATCTTGGTGAGGTTTACTGGACATGGAACAACAGGAGTACGTCAAGGCTGTATATTGTCATTCTGCTTATTTAACTTACATGCAGAGTACATCATGAGAAACACTGGGCTGGAGGAAGCACAAGCTGGAATCAAGATTGCCGGGAGAAATATCAATAACCTCAGATATGCAGAGGACACCACCCTTATAGCAGAAAGTGAAGAAGAACTAAAGAGCCTCTTGATGAAAGTGAAAGAGGAGAGTGAAAAAGTTGGCTTAAAGCTCAACATTCAGAAACTAAGATCATGGCATCTGGTCCCATCACTTCATGGCAAATAGATGGAGAAACAGTGGAAACAGTGGCTTACTTTATTTTGGGGGGCTCCAAAATCACTGCAGATGGTGAATGCAGCCATGAAATTAAAAGACGCTTACTCCTTGGAAGGAAAGTTATGACCAACCTAGATAGCATATTCAAAAGCAGAGACATTACTTTGCCAACAAAGGTCCGTCTAGTCAAGGCTATGGTTTTTCCAGTGGTCATGTATGGATGTGAGAGTTGGACTGTGAAGAAAGCTGAGAGCCAAAGAATTGATGCTTTTGAACTGTGATGTTGGAGAAGACTCTTGAAAGTCCCTTGGACTGCAAGGAGATCCAACCAGTCCGTCCTAAAGCAGATCAGTCCTGGGTGTTCATTGGAAGGACTGATGTTGAAACTGAAACTCCAATACTTTGGCCACCTGATGCAAAGAGTTGACTCATTTAAAAAGACCCTGATGCTGGGAAAGATTGATGGCAGGAGGAGAAGGGGACAACAGAGGATGAGATGGCTGGATGGCATCATTGACTCGATGGGGGTGGACTCTGGGATTTGGTGATGGACTGGGAGGCCTGGCATGCTGCAGTCCATGGGGTTGCAAAGAGTCAGACATGACTGAGCGACTGAACTGAACTGAACAGACCATATATCTAAAATGTGTAGCTTCCACCTGGCTTGGGGTGAATGCTGAGACTTAAAATTACCTACACTGTGACACCCACATGACTACTTTGTGATAAACATCACTTGCAGTGGTGGCCAAATGTCTGCGGGGAAGGATGGGGAAAGTGTTGCAAAGTCAAGTAGCTCATGGCAGCTCCAAGATGCTTTCAAGAATGTGATCTCACTCCTGAAAGTATGTAATCTCCTCTGAGGCAGGGCAGGAGTGGTCACTCCCTCTGAGGAGTGGGCAGTGGGGCCCAGGGGTGATGAGATGGGACTCAGGCCACATAACCTGAGAGGCAGAGACAGTCCTCACACCCACCCACCTCCCTCCACCACTGAGTGAACCACTCAGGTTCACTGCCAACCCACACTGCAGCCCATCCCCAGGGCTCCCAAGAAATGCCAATGTCCTCTGCCCACCTGGAAGAGTCGTTGCCTCTCAGGAGGTGGAAGGAGTCAAAGGGAATGGTATTCAGCCAGGGAACCAATTTAGTGCTTTTTAAAAAAGAAATCATAGAATAAAATGGAATATAAAATTTCAGAATGCATTGCACATTATAGGAGGATATATTGTTTGGTGAAACTTTGTTTCATTTGTGCCTGTGTACTGAGTATCGATGTAAAATGTATTCTTCAGTTGGGTCTCTGTCTAGAAAAATTAAAAAAGCACTTTTTGGATATTGAAATGTATACTAGTTGCTGACTGCTGTATTCAGAGCAAATATACTCTCCAGCCATTGCAATTATCCTTCAGTGGGGACTCATGGAATCAATCCCCACCTTCCCTCCCCTCCCCTCCCCTGCCACTTCTTCAATCTGCTACAATAGCAAACAAATTCTTTCCACCTTACTTTCATCACATGGCAACCTCCTTCCAGCTCTGAAAGCACAGGGGTCATCCCACACTTTACCAGGTGAATCCAAATTCCTGTTGGCCCCTAGCCTGCAGCCTCGCCTGCCACATCTTCTCCGAGTCCTCAGTGTCTGTGTTCCCGCCAGTCTTGTTCTCAGAGGCAACCTTCATCTGTGTAGGGTGGAAGTGCCCTCTTGGCTTCCGCAACTCTCTATCCTCCAGGCCCTGCCCGTGTTTCACTTCCGCCTGAAGCTCTCCTCGACCACGGGCCACGGCAATTCGCCTTCCTGTGAAAGCACAGCATTTCTTGTGCAATAAGCCCAGGGGGCCCTGGTCATGTGTTTTCTGGGTCAGTTACTGAATTACTGCATTAAAATCCATACTCCCTCAGCACAGTGCTTTTGCGATTCACCTCTCTGTTCCATGCATCAGTAGCATGTTCCTTTCTTTAACCACTGAGTACTCTTCCATGGTACACACTGCAGTTTATCCATGTGCAATGAATTTGCCAAACTGCAAAATCTGAAGGACGCATCCCCATAAGATGCCCTCAGTTCAGGCACCAACCGCAAGTCTGGGTTTCCCTGGTGCTACCCTCACTTCAGATAAGCTGACTACATATTTGGGGAGTCTCCACAACCACACACAGGTTCAATAATTTGCTAGAACAATTCACAGAACTCAGGGAAAGTGCCATATTTAGAATTACATTTTCATTATAGCAAAATGATATAAGTTAGAAGCCACCAATGTTCTACCACATAGGGCTGAGTATGGGAAGGCTGCAAACGTGAAGTTTCCATGTCCTCAGGGATGTTACCTGTGCTGGCATCAGTGTGTAGCAAAATGCAGAGTATTTTTACTAATCCAGGAAGGTAACCCGTGCTTTGGTACCCAGAGCTTTTTGTTGGTGCTTGATGACATACTGCCACATAGCTGATCTTTAGTTTCCAGTCCATTAAAGCTCAGAACTGATACAGACTGTCCCAAAGACTCATCCATCATAAAGCACTTTGTTAAGTTGATGGGTGGTCAAGCCCCCAAGCAAACAAAGTCAGTCCTATGCAGTGGGATATCCAGGGGTCTAAAGATCACCTCCCAGTTGCTGAAGGCAAAAGCCAGAACTTTCTTTGGATAACTCTTCACTGCACATCATTCACCTTGTTGATGTTTAGTCACTAAGTTCTGTCCGACACTTTAGGACCCCATGGAGTGTAGCCCACCAGGCTTCTCTGTACATGGGATTTCCCAGGCAAGAATACTGGAGTGAGTTGCCCTTTCCTCCTCCAGGGGATCTTCCCACCCCAGGGATCAAACCTGCATCACCTGCACTGGAGGCAGATTCTTTACTGCTATAGATAGACATTTGGAGTGTCGTCAGTTTGGGCCTGTTAACAATAATGATACATGAAACAACATAACTGAATCATAAAAATGTTAGGCCAAATGAAAGAAGCATATACTTATGATTTCATTTACAGGAAACTATACAAAGGGCAAATCTAATTTATGGTGATGGTAGGATAGGCTACAGCTACATAGTCTGTGGAGCTTAGTGCATTTTATTGTGTACAAATTATACCTCAATCAAGTTGATACTTGATACCACTCCCATTTACTTTGCTGTTGCTATCATTTTGCTAAGCATTTTATGACATTACAACTTTTATGGCCAGATAGCACTGTAAGGTTGGAGAAGGCAATGGCATCCCACTCTAGTACTCTTGCCTGGAAAATCCCATGGACGGAGGAGCCTGGTGGGCTGCAGTCCTTGGGGTCGCTGAGGGTCGGACAAGACTGAGCGACTTCACTTTCACTTTTCTCTTTCATGCACTGGAGAAGGAAATGGCAACCCACTCCAGTGTTCTTGCCTGGAGAATCCCAGGGACGGGGGAGCCTGGTGGGCTGCCGTCTGTGGGGTCGCAGAGAGTCGGACACGACTGAAGTGACCTAGCAGCAGCAGCAGCAACACTGTAAGGTGGGATTATGAACCTTTTAAGATGGAGAAACTGAGACTTAAAGCACTCACCCAAGTCCTCATCTGATGAGTGACAGAATCTGAATTTTAGCCCAGGCCTGTCAGTCACCAAAATCAATGAACCACTGTCTGCCAGCACCGCCGCTCTCTGCTCAGCGCATCCCTAGGCTGTATTGGGGCTGTCATTTGTGTTTTCCTGGTCTTTCTGTTCTCTATAACTCCTCAAGAATAGAGCTGGCACTTGCATTGAAGGGAAGGATACACTGTGGGGTACACTTGTGCATCTCTTTTCAGACTTCTTCATATGCAAATATCTTCAGATCTAGGTGTGTCGAATTTTGTGGGTTTTTTAAAATAAGATTGTGATCTTCTATACAGCCTTATCATGATTTTTTTCACTTAATAATGTTTAATGAGTTATTATTTCCTCAATGTTTAGAGAGTGTTCTTCAGTTGGTTCTTTCAAAGCAAAGAGAGAGAAAGAGAAAGTTTCTGTTTTCTCCAGTGTCAAAGGCACACTCTTTACTGTAGATGATCATGCTGCAGGAGCAGCCACACAAGGTCTCACTGCAATTTAGACGGTTGTATCCTATACACACCTAGGGGCTCAGATGGCAAACAGTCTGCCTGTAATGCAGGAGACCCAGGTTCGATCCCTGGGTCGGGAAGATCTCCTGGAGAAGGGAATGGCAACCCACTCTAGTATTCCATGGAGAAAGGAGCCTGGCAGCCCATAGTCCATGGGATCCCAAAAAGTTAGACAGGACTAACACTTTCTTTCACTTCACCCTAACATGCAGACACTAATGAAGATCAACAACTTAGAGAAAAAAATCTTTTTATCAAATTCAAGTGTTTTATTTTCTTAAGGACAATTTTAAAGGGTAAAATATGAAATGCTTCACGCTAGTTTTATGCACAGTACATGCTAATTTCTATCTGTATATCTATCATCTATCTATCTATCCATCTACCTACCTATTATCATCATTAACTTAATATCCTCAAGAATGTCTTTAAGGCTGCACGTATCCTAGGATGTAGATGTGCAAAAACTAACCAAATTCGTGTGAGATTTTTCAGAAAAAGACTAAGAATTTACAAGTTCCTAGGAAGGAGCTTGGGGGAGGTATTCTCAAGGTAAGTAGGTAGCATCTGAGTTCATTGAGAATGGAAACGTCTTGAGCGCATGTGCAGATATGGTCACAGGCTCACAGAGAAAGGATATGCACTCTAAGCGCAAGTTCAAGTTGGTATTTTGCACCATACAGTCCCTCGGGTAGATGGGGGTCTCACTGTGATGCTGTTGGCCTAAGAAAGACGGAAAATCTGCCACTGCAAACAGATCACAGAGTTGCATGAAATTTCACAGTTGTTTTCATTTTCCTTCAGGCAACAGTTTGTAATATAGTCTGTGTGACGAAAAATGGAATAAATGAGTGACTTCCCAATTCTCTTTGGACTCAGACATCAGTGAGTGGATTTGAGTTTGACCTAGACCACAAAGGTAAACTGTACAACGGGATCCTGGCCACACTCGGAGTTCGGGGGCGACAGGGGTGACCCACGGGTAGGAGCCCAGGGCTACCCACCTTTTCCTCCACCCCTTTTCCCCCGCCCCTTTCCCGGGTGTAGCAGGTGCTGGGAATGCTCAGCCGGAATTCCCTCTGGTTCCCACCGTGGGTGAGACTGTGCTTCCAACAGCTGGCTCCCCTGACTCTTCCCTCAGGCCGTTTCTGAGGCCTCATTTACCCTCCAGGGCTCTTCTGCACCACTTGCCTGAGACTTTGCCTCTACCTGTTTGTCTTAGTCAGCACGGGCTGATGTAACAAAAACAGCCGAGCCTGGGTGGTTCAAGCAACAGTTATTTCTCCCTGTTCTGGAGGCGGGAAGCTCAAGGTCAAGATGCTAGCGTGGTAGGTTCTGGCAAGAACTTGCTTTTGGGCTTGTAGGTGGCCACTTCCTTGCTGGGTCCTCTTATGATGGAGGGAGAGACAGAAACAAGCTCTTTGGTCTCTTCCTGCGCTCAGTTGCTCAGTCATGTCCTACTCTTTGCAGGCCACCAGGCTCCTCTGTCCATGGGACCCTTCAGGCAAGAATACTGGAGTGGGTTGCATGCTCTCCTCCAGGGGATTTTCCTGGCCCAGGGATCGAACCCTTTTTCTCCTGCATTGCAGGCAGATTCTTTACCCACTGAGCCACCTGGGAAGCCCCTGGTCTTCCTATAAGGGCACTAATACCATTACCAGGGCCCTGCCCTTATGATCTTTTCTAATCCTAGTTAACTGCTAAAGACCTCCCCCTACCCCACCACCAATAACCATCACACTGGGGGTCAGGACCTTGACATAGGTATTTCGAGGGGGGTTGGAGGACATAGTTAGGACACAGCAGTGCTTTTGTAGGACACAGCCGTTCTCCCCCGCCCCTTGGTCATTTCTCCAGGGAACATTTTTCCTAATAAACCACTTTCACACAGGTGGTCAGAGCTGGCTTCTGGAGAACCTGACCTGAGGCATTCTGCTTATGGAAAGTGAAGTAGAAAAGGTACCTAAAGAGCTTCACAACGCTTAAGCCAGGGGCCACGGGATGACGGACATAAAGGCCCTGTTGCTCAGCCTTCTTAAGAACACTCGGTATTGTTATTTTGCTTTTGTTCTTGTTTTGCTTTTGTTTCTCCAGCAGAAAGAGAATCAAACAGCAATGAAGTTGGCTTAGGGATTTCCCTTGGTGGTCCATTGACTAAGATTCCGTGTTCCCAATGCAGGGGCCCCAAGTTCCATTCCTGGTCAGGAAACTAGATCTCGCATGCCTCAACTAAAGATTCCATGTGCTGCAACTAAGACCCAGCACAGCCAAATAAATAAACACCTTTTTAAAAGTTGGGCTACCGCAAGACCCAGAAAGAACTTGCTAGGCCTTGGAACAGCCCACTCTTGGGAGGATTGAATCTGCAGTGTAATCACACTTACCAGGGCTGCTGGATCATTCTGGACCAGGTGAAGAGGGAGAGAGAAAGAAGCTAAACTCCTTGCCTTCAGGATCTTTTTTAGATAAGTTGCATCCAGGAGGAAAATGTGGGTCAAAGCCCCCCAACCCCACCCCAACCAGGTAACTCATTCCCTTTCCATGGAGAGGGGAAATGTTAGGACTAGAGGCTATGAACATTTAACAAGTGGATTTTCCTTCTTAAAGAAAACATCAGGATCAGAGAATAAACATTTTTCTTCCAGCCAGTATGAAATGGCATCTCATTGTTTTTAGTTCCATTTCTCGATTATGACGGGTTGAACAAATTTTTATGAATTTATTGGCCACTGAAGCTTCCTTTCCTTGGAATTGCATCTTCCTATTCTTGTGCATTTTCCCATGGTGCTGTCTGTCTTTATCTTATAGGTTTGTAGGCATTTATTTATATATTTTGAATTCTAAACTTTGTTGGCAATACACATTGCTCCTGTATTCTCCCAGTCTTCAAGTGGCATTTTCACTTATTTATGAGGAAGTAGAAGTACCTAAAAGCTCAAGTTTTTGTTTCAATATGCTTTAACCCTTTATCAATTCCTCCTTTTAAAGTTTATGGTTTTTTTTGTATCTTGTTAAAGAAATCCCTTGCTACCTTTTACTGTCTAGGAGTAACAAGAGTTTCAGACTGTGTATGTGCAAGCCTACTTTGGCCACATCCCAAGGATGGAAGGTGAAAGTCTGTAGCTTTCAGGACCAGCCTGGTGAAGAGGAAAGGCATGGAGAGGAAGAAGAAAGCGAGTTGGAGGATTGTCAGCCTCACCACACTGAGCTAGTCCTGAACAGCACAATTTTCTAGAGTTCCACTGGGCTCAGGTTCCCAGGGTAATGGAGCTCCTCTGGCCATAGCAACTAATATGCCTAAAAAGACTTCTGTACTTGGACAGTGGGAGGCCCCCAAGTCCAAAAACCCAAGGGTCACGTGGAGGATGGTGCAGACCACTCACAGGTCTGGGCATGATGAAAGCATCTCTGAATCTTTTTTCAGGGTGGATCTTAACTTTTGAGGACAGAGCTGGTCCTACCTACATTGGGAATTGTCTGCCCATGGTCCACCTCAGAGAGGACTGGGAAAGGGGGCTGCTGAGACTTGACAGACTCTTTGTCCATCCAGGTAAGAAGGGGTCCCAGGTTCCCTGAGTGGGCTAGTGAATCCAGAGCTGATGAGCCAGAACAGCTGCAAGGCTGAGCCAGCTCCTGGAACGAGATGGACAGGGAGCACGGTGCTCAGTTTACCTCCAGAGGGCCATTTCCTCCAGATCGTCACCTCTGCTCACACACCTCCTCAGGTGCCTCGAGAGAAATCTTTCCTCTCTCCTCTGCAGTTTCTGTGTCCTGAAGTCACCGTCTCCCCCTTGCCACCACCAGGTGAGCTTAACCAGTGGCTGAGCTGACTCGAAACTTCAGGCTCCAAGAGGTGTCCCATATGATCCTCTTCACCAGCACGGACCAGCCGCCCCTCTAAGGACATTTCTCCAGTGTTTTATAGCCTTTCCTAACAGCCTCGTCCTCTGTACTTCCGCTGTCACAGCTTAATAGGTTTTCTCTTCCCAGCCTCTCTTCTTCACCAAACTCTAATGTATATCACAGTTCAACTGGCTTTTTGTTGCAGTTAGCAGATTGTTGGTGTCATCGCTTCCCAGGGAGTCAACAAGTTTACCTCTCACTTGCTCCCAGCCCCCACCTGGCTGAGACCCCGCTTTCCCGGAGTCCTTAGCCCAACTAATCTGAGACCTACAGGGGGTATTAATGTTCTGTGAATTTTGATGCGTTTCCCAAAAGCTATAGGAGTTGAATGGAAATTTCCCTAATGTGATAAAAAGGAATTTTGAAAACATTTTACTATAATGAAAGCATATTTGTGTAACGTGTACTTGTGTCAGTTACTTGCCTGGCTGTGCTCTGCCTTGCTCATCTTCTTTCTCCCATCTGCATCCTGTAGTATGTCATGGCAACAAGTAGGTGGTTGCAGTTTTACACACATGCACACACATGTGTGTGCACACACATATACATGCACACACGTGTGTATACACACACAGGCACACCCACACAGTCTCTCTGAGCTATTGCATTTGCCAAAAATAAATGAATGTTTGGATAAGCGAATGACCAAACAAATGAATAAGTGAGTAAATGAATGAATTAGGGCAGAGGAGGGGGGTATGACAGGAGATACGTATATACCCCAACTGTTCAGAAAGTCAAGGAAACAGGCCATGGGAGCCAGAAAAACGTATCATTTCAGTGCAGAAGTAGAGTGGCTGAAAAAAACAAACAAAAATGAAGAAAGTGAAAGAATGGGGGCAGCAAAAGGTGAAAAAGAAAGGACAAGATAAAGAGGGAAAGAAAAGAGATTATATAGTGAATTCCAAGACAGGCTGTACATGAATAGGTATTAATGTTGACTTAGATTCAAGTATTTCCTATTCCCCCTACATTCCAGGCACTGAGCAAAACACACATCCACACACGTGGATTCACTGAATACTCACACCAGCCCTGGGAGGAGGCACTATTCTATTCACTCTACAGATAATTAAATCAGATCTGTGAGAAATGGAGACTTGTCTGATCTCATAGACTTGTGCCCAAGGAGGGTGTTTCAGAGCTTCAAGGGATGCTAAGGGGGCACAAAGACAAGCTCATCATTTCTTCCCTCGGGGAGTTTCAGGCCAGTTCAGGCAACAAAGATGAATTGAATTGAAAAGACAGACTAGACAGAAGATAGAATCAGGGTTGAAAGGGGGTGACTCAGACACTACATGCCACATGAATTCAGAGAAAGATGGACCCATGAGGGACTGACCACTCAAGGCAACATTCATGGCAAAGGTAAGGGATACCTTAAGGAGTAGATGGTGGAAGAAAGGGGTCCCAGGTGAGAAGAACCAACTAGATGAAGGCAAGGATGAGCCTGGTGTTCACAATACAACAGAGATGTTATCCCAGCTGGGATGGAAAGGGCCTGGGTGAGTGGAAATAAACTGAGTAAAAAAATAGGGCTGGACTCCAAAGGATCATGACAGCCAGACAGAGGGTTTCCAGGGAAACCTGGATGTCAGTCACCTACATAACATTCCCAACTTCCCATTAAAATATTGAAGATGCAACATTAGTACTTACTAAAAATTAGGTCCAACGGTCGATCTGTCCCCAGTTACTAACTACAACATTTATAAAACTGGATTTAGAAGCCCAATCAAAGGCAGATATGAGGAGTGTCTCAACACAGAGAGATTGCCCCTCATCCTTTCCCCTGCTGCCTGACCTTGAGTCCAAGATACAAAATCTATATGAACCAGAAAACCGGGCATTCAGACCACAGAGCAGCTACTTTCAGAAGCAGGCAAAGAATTCTGTTCCTTCTTCCCCTGTCCACCATTAGCCCTTTTCTCTTTATTATTTTTAATCTTTTAATAAAATATATTTTGGCTATATGTCTTAGTTGCAGCATGCAAGATCTTTAGCTGCACATGAAAATGCTTAGTTGAGGCATGTGGAATCTAGTTCCCTGACCAGGGATCAAACCTGAGCTCCCTGCATTGGATGCTCAGAGTCTTAGCCACTGGACCACCAGGGAAGTTCCAGCCCTTTGCTCTTTATGTATCTGTTTACAGATTTCCACTTCCTAATCCAATAGCATATTCAAAAGCAGAGACATTACTTTGCCGACTAAGGTCCGTCTAGTCAAGGCTATGGTTTTTCCTGTGGTCATGTATGGATGTGAGAGTTGGACTGTGAAGAAGGCTGAGCACCAAAGAATTGATGCTTTTGAACTGTGGTGTTGGAGAAGACTCTTGAGAGTCCCTTGGACTGCAAGGAGATCCAACCAGTCCATTCTGAAGGAGATCAGCCCTGGGATTTCTTTGGAAGGAATGATGCTAAAGC
>SJYT01077545.1:29581-42320 GCA_006410635.1 Cephalophus harveyi
AAACTCCAGTACTTTGGCCACCTCATGCGAAGAGTTGACTCATTGGAAAAGACTCTGATGCTGGGAGGGATTGGGGGCAGGAGGAGAAGGGGACGACCGAGGATGAGATGGCTGGATGGCATCACGGACTCGATGGACATAAGTCTGGGTGAACTCCGGGAGATGGTGATGAACAGGGAGGCCTGGCGTGCTGCGGTTCATGGGGTCGCAGAGTCGGACACGACTGAGCGACTGAACTGAACTGAATCTAATGGAGCAGGCAGTGAAAAAGGTAAGGCAAAAGGGGAATGCTTGTCAAGAAGAGCCCCCGTAGCAGTCACCTCTGAAGACTACTCCATTGTGTACAGTCTGAGGTCAGGTAAGAGGAGCTGAGAAGAAGCATTTTGGTCCAGTGGAATGGAGGAGAACACAGCACCACTGACATAGGAATTGGGCTGAGAGCTCTGCCCCTTGACTTATTGCCCAAGATGAATCTGGAAAGAAAACTTGACAAAAAGATAAGTAACAAATAGATGCTACAATGAGTCACCCACTCCTCTGTGGACATACACAATGTCTGGGTAGGTTCTTGCTACTTTGAGGAGGAAATGAAGCAAAAGCCAAAACAGGACCTATGAAAATGGACCAAGGACCATGGGAAAGCATCCATCATCCTTAAGACTTAGAGAATGCCAAGATCTCTGGACATGGTTTCCTGCAAACTCCACAAGCAAAACTGAGAAATAATACTTGGCATTCTCTAAGGGATAAGAAAAGATATGGCCTTCATAAAGCAGTGCAAAGAGAAAAAGATTTGAGATGAAAAGATGGCAGATATTATTATATGAAGAAGAAGATAAGGAAATATTACAGAGAAATTAAATAATATGTGGTGGAGGAATTAAAATTCATGTTTCTTCCAAACATCATCCGACATACTACTTGCTAATCTCAAAAGGGAAATATATCAGATTGTTCTTACCTTGACAACATGATCAAACTTAGCATCATGAATGATAGGTTATTGGGCCATATAAAGAGTATAATGTTGCTATGAATTTCCTTAACAAAAATGTTTAGGCAGACTCAATCACACCTGCAAAGCAAGTTTCCACTTTGCAGCAAATACCAAAATTGAGGAACAATCTAAATTCACCAAGAGAAAATAATCAGACAATCCAGAATGTAGGAGAAGGTACAAGTTAATATCGAGGAAAAGTATGCTCAGAGAAGGGGAAACTCTTCTAAATTATGAAGCTAAAGAGGCAAAACAACAAAAAGCAATGTATTAACTTTGGTTACATACTAATTTGGGAAAAAGGGAGCTTGTGGGGGACATTTGAAGAAGTTTGAATATGCACCAGATATTAGATATTAGAGAATTATTGCAAGTTTTAAAAATATGATAAAGTATTGAGATTATAGAGTAGAATGTCCTTACTTTTTAAAAAATTTATTTAAATGATGAGATGGTTAGATAGCCTCACCAACTCAATGGGCATGAATTTGAGCAAACTCCAGGATATAGTGAAGGACGGGGAAGCCTAGTGTGCTGCAGTCCCAGGGCGCCCAAAGAGTCGGACACCACTTAACAACTGAACAACAACAACAAAAAGTTGATTTACAATGTTGTTTTAATTTCTGCTGTACAGCACAATGATTTGGTTATACACGCAGATATTCTTTTTCATATTCTTTTCCACTATGGTTTATCACAGGATATTGATCATAGTCCCTGTGTCATACAGTAGGACCTTGCTGTTTATCCATGCTATGCATAATGGTTTGCATCTTCTAAACTCCCAGTCCATCCCTCCCCCATGTTCCCTCCCCCTTGCCAACCATGTCTGTTCTCTATGTCTGTGAGCCTGTTTCTGTTTCATAGATAAGTTCACATTTAGATTCCACACAGGTGATGTCATATGTTACTTGTCTTTCTCACTTCATGTAGTATGATGATCTCTATGTCCAACCACGTTGTAGAATGTCCTCACTTTTAAAAGATGCAACGTTGAAGGTCAGGAATGGTGGCGGTAAGGAGATACCGCTCGTCCAAGGTAAGGAGCAGCGGCTGTGCTTTGCTGGAGCAGCCGTGAAGAGATATCCCACGCTCAAGGTAAGAGAAACCCAAGTAAGATGGTAGGTGTTGCAAGAGAGCATCAGAGGGCAGACACACTGAAACCATACTCACAGAAAACTAGTCAATCTAATCACACTAGGACCACAGCCTTGTCTAACTCAATGAAACCAAGCCATGCCTGCGGGGCAACCCAAGACGGGTGGGTCATGGTGGAGAGGGCTGACAGAACGTGGTCCACTGGAGAAGGGAATGGCAAGCCACTTCAGTATTCTTGCCTTGAGAACCCCATGAACAGTATGAAATCTAATCACACTAGGACCACAGCCTTGTCTAACTCAATGAAACCAAGCCATGCCTGCAGGGCAACCCAAGACGGGCGGGTCATGGTGGAGAGGGCTGACAGAACGTGGTCCACTGGAGAAGGGAATGGCAAGCCACTTCAGTATTCTTGCCTTGAGAACCCCATGAACTGTATGAAAAGGCAAAATGATAGGATACCAAAAGAGGAACTCCCCAGGTCATTAGGTGCCAGACAGGGAGGCCTGGCATGCTGCGATTCATGGGGTCGCAAAGAGTCGGACACGACTGAGCGACTGAACTGAACTGAACTGATACATCCAATATCAAAGGCCATAAATATATTGAAGGTGAAGTCGTTCAGTCGTGTCCGACTCTTTGCGACCCCGTGGACTGTAACTTACTAGGCTTCTCCGTCCATGGGATTCTCCAGGCAAGAATACTGGAGTGGACTGCCATTTCCTTAAATATATTAAATATATATTAAAAGATTTGAAGGCAGAAAGAAGCAGTAAAGCAATAATAGTATGAGACTCCAATACCCCACTTTCAACAATGGATAGATAATTCAGACCAAAAATCAGTAAGGGAATATTAAACTCAAACCACCTTTTAGACTATATGGACCCAAAAGATACACAGAACATTCTATCCAACAGCAGTAGAATGCATATTCAAGGGCACATGGAACATTCTCCAGTATAGATAATACATTAGGTCACCAAAAAGTTTTAACAGATTTAAGACCAATGAAAGAATAACAAGTATCTTTTATAACCACAGTTGTACGAAACTAGAACTCAGTAACAGGAAAGAAGCTAGAAAATTAACAAATGTATAGAAATTAAACATACAATCCTGAACAATCAAAGGGGCAATCAAATGACTGAGGCACTTGAGGCAAATGAAGACACCTCATCACAACATTCATGGGATACAGCAAAAGCAGTTCTGTGAGGGAAGATTAGAGCAATAAATGCCTACAATAAGAAAAAAAAGAAATATATCAAACATCCTAATTTTACATAAGAAACTAGAAAAAGAACAAACCAAGACCCAAATTAGCAGAAATAAGGAAATAAACACTAAAAATACATGAAATAGTCTAGAAAAATTGAAATGATTAATGAAATCGAAACTTTTTTTGAAAAGATAAGTTTAACTGACAAATCTTTATATCTATACTATGGAAAAAGAAAGAAGACAAAGTCAGAAATGAAAGTGTTACCAACCCGATTCTTTTTGCTTGAGGAGCAGCAAGGTGATTAGAAAAAGATGTGGTAATTGTCCTTCTGCACAGGTGGAACTATGCCACAGGCCTCTGCATGTGCATAAAGGAGTCCCTTAGTGGCATCCGAAGGTGGAGTTTTGGAGCCCTCTGATGTTAAAATGTCACTAAGCAGACCTGGACTACGCCTAGTGGAGGATCTGTGGACCTATTCAGTCTTAAAACTATCTCAGCTCAAACTAGACACAGCTAACTCCAAGTTCTTAAAACATCTCAGTGAAGTGAGTGAAGTCACTCAGTGCTGTCCAGCCCCTTGCGACCCCATGGACTGTAGCCTATCAGATTCCTCCATCCATGGGATTTTCCAGGCAAGAATACTGGAGTGGGTTGCCATTTCCTTCTCCAGGAGATCTTCCCGACCCAAGGATTGAACCCAGGTCTCCCACAATGTAGCCAGATGCTTTACCGTCTGAGCCACCAGAGAAGCTCAAAAAACATCTCAGGCAAGCACCTTATTGTTTAGGCTGTCTGCAGCTTGAAGGACATGCAAGTCTTTTGTAGCAATAATTAAAATGATCTTGACTAGTGAAGACAGGTGAAATGGATTTGACTATTGATTACCAATGTTTTCAGGAGGAGACAAAAAAATTGATATCACAGAAATATTAAGGATTTTAAGATATTACTTGGGGGCAGGAGAAGAAGGGGGTGACCGAGGATGAGATGGCTGGATGGCATCACTGACTCGAGGGACACGAGTCTGAGTGAACTCAGGGAGTTGGTGATGGACAGGGAGACCTGGCGTGCTGTGATTCATGGGGTCTTAAAGAGTTGGACACGACTGAGTGACTGAACTGACTGACTGACTGACTGATGAACAATTATACACCAGGAAGTTGAGTAGCCTAAAATAAATACATAAATTCCTAGAAATATACAACCTAGTTTGAATCGTGAAGAAAAAGAAAATCTAAGTATACATTTAACTGGTAAGGACATTGAATCAGTAATCAAAAGACTTCTAACAAAAGAAAGCCCAGGGCCAGATGTCTTTACTGCTGAACTCAACCAAACATTTAAACAAGAAATAATGCCAATACTTCACAAAAACTGAAGAGGAGAGAACATTCCAAAACTTCGTTGAAGATTACAGTGAAAGAAGACTGCACTTTGAGGTTCTGACTCCTGGGAATCAAGGAAGAGTTCCATTTCATCCAAGTCATTTAATCTTTCATCAGGTAGTTAAAAATTAGATCACTTTTTATATGAATGCATTTCAAATTATGGATGTTTATGAATAATTTGTATACATGTGTGCATATATATTCAACTGTTTATGTGCATGAAGTTATGCAAATATATATATCTCACCTACACACTTACAATATTTGGGTAATTTTTCTGGACTTATGTTCATTCCTAAATACTTCATAATAGGCTATTCCTGAATGTAAAAATGGAATCTTACCTGATTACAAACAGTTGCAACTCATATAGGCAAGAAAGATGAGGGAGACTTTGCAGTTCTTCAGATGACTTTAACCAACTTAAATGTATTGCATTATATAAAAAGAACACTATATCAGAAGTCAAGAGGTATGTAATTCAATGGCAATTTTAGAGTTACTGTGTGCATATGGGTTTATACAACACTATGCTTCCCTGGTGACTCAGATGGTAAAGAATCCTCCTGCAATCCAGGAAACCTGGGTTAGATCTTTGGGTTGGGAAGATCCCCAGGTTGGGAAGATCCCCAGAGGAGGGTATCACAACCCACTCCAGTAGTCTATCCTGGAGAATCCCCATGGACAGATGAGCTGGAGGGCTACATGGGGTCACAAAGAGTCAGACCTGACTGAGTCTTTATATCTTTAAATAGGTATAATTATACCTGCCCTAATATCCTCCCTGCTCATAATGATCATGTAAGGTAGTATATTAAAAAGTACTTTGTAATCTGTAAGTACTATTAGGCATTATTGTACACCCTGTTCAGACTTTCACATATCCCTGTACATCTCACAATTGCAATTATCTGTCTTAATTAAAAGCATCTTCTTTTATGTATAAAGAAACTGTGTATTATCATCACATATTTAAGTTATACACTGTCCATAATATGGTATATGCAAAATCAATACTTAAGTAAAAGTAAAATAATAATTCAAGCTCTCCCTGTTTAGCAGTATACGCTCAGTCAAGCATGCTCAGTCACTCAATTGTGTCCGTCTCTGTGACCCCATGAGCTGAAACCTGCTAGCCTCTTCTGTCCATGAAATTCTCCAGGTAAGAAATCTTCAGTTGGGTTGCCATTTCCTTCTCCAGGCAATTTTCCTGACCCAGGGATAGAACCCGTGTCTCCTGTATTCTCTGCATTGGCAGACAGATTCTTTACCACTGAGCCACCTGGAAAGTACTTATGCCCAAATATATGTATGAAATAATAAATTCCGGACATAACCTAAAACTTTACATGTAAATAATATTGCTATTCTACACAAAGGTTTCATGTGTAGAATTGCTTTGAGAAAGCACTGCTCTGTAAAAGACTTGGAAAATAAGTATTGAACAGACATTGTTACTGCAATACAGAAGCAAGTAAAAATTGCTCTGTGAACAATATTAAAACTGCAATAATAAGAAGGAAAACTTCAAACCATCCTTAAAAATTATGCAAATCAGAATATTCTCTTCAAACATTATATATTTTATACTTAAAACTTCTAGAGACACTGCTCAGGTATTTATCAGACCCCAAACAAAGAAATCCTAGCTTGAACTTATCAGTTGGATAGTTCATGGCTGATTCCACATCAAGGGAAGTTGCTAGTCCTAAATTAAAAACTGGAAGACTGAACAGGCAATATTAGGGACTCCCAAAAGTGAAGGAAAAACACTTCAAATTTGTTTAACAAAACCACGTTTTCAAACTAACTTTAATTTATTCATAAAAGGGCCATTACACTTGTTCTTTTCAAAAGGAAACTTCTTAATTGGAACTAAATCATTCATTATTCACTGTGATACAGGTTTTATACCCTTAGGTTCCATGTGATTATTCACATGTTCAGCTGACAGAAAGGAGAAAAAAGCTATCCTAATGATTTAGCTTGGCTTTGAATCACTGGTTTTTATCTCACTTTTACTTCCAATCTCAGTTACAGACTGTGTTAAAGCTGGAGAAAATAACATTTTGGTAGATGGTGAAGAATAAGTACAAGACATTTCAAGTTGCTGAAGCTTTCATTAAATTCCACACACTATTTCAAATAATTCTATAGCTATTTAAATGAGTGGCTAAGACTTTTCTCTTGTATTTACTTGAGCTTAAAAAGTACTGTTTAGAATCCAGCAGTCAACCTATTGAATGGTGTGATTAGACATTTATTTTGACAGTGCTCAATGATGACTCGATTATGCCCCCACAATCAAACTAGCACGTCATCAGTATGTCTACAGATTTGAGTGTTTATGAGGTGACAACAAACCCACATACTCAAGAATTCTGTCATTGCGACAACTGAACAGAACAATTGGGTGTTAGTCTAATGCACATAAAGTCAATTTGGAACTTTAGTTAAAAAAATAAAAATTATACCTAAGCCCTTCATGCATGATACCAAAAAAGAGAAGACACTCTTGAATAACAAAATGCATATTTGTAGGATCAAAGAATGTCAGTGCTTGAAAGCATATTTGAGATCATTTAAATCAAGCTTTGCATTGTTTTAAAATTTTGGAACTGAGATTCAGATATTCCAAAATAAAAAAGTTAAAACACAGAGCTGAGACCACAATCCAAAATTCTTAATTCAGATGTTTGATTTTCCTTCTATCACACAAAAGTACTTCCTGGAAATTAAAGTTAAATATAGCATGTCTTAAAATGCATCATAAAAATAGAGATTTGGTGTACTGCTGCATATAACCTTATATTGTTTAAACAGTTACGCAAGATCAACAGAAGAAAAAAAACAGGTATTCAAAAAAAGGTTCTTATTACTCCCAGTATACTGACTTTCTATAACTAACCTAAATCCTGCAAAATGTGTAGTTGATCTAAAGTGAATAAGATATATACAAAGATCTTTGTTGAATTTCTGAAATTAAAATATTTCAAACTAGAAAAACATCAGTATGTCTTTAAGAGTCTAGTATGCAAAATGGTAGAATTGTGGAAAGGCAAAATACTAAAAACAAAGTCAGAAATCTTGGTGTCTCATCCCAATTCTGCCAATACATGTCTCTGTAACCTAATCTAATTCACTTAAACTCTTTGATCATTGTTTTTAATAACTATATGGTCCCCATATGATTTAATTGAATTCAAATATGCACAGTTTATACTTTGAAGCAATTATCCAAATTTCATTACATATGCTATGCAATAATGCTGTCAAAGTATCATATCATAGTAGTTCTTCCCTGTAGGAAAGTTGGTACTCTACAACACATACTTACTACCAAAATAGAGTTCTCCTGGGATTTCAGATAGATTTTGTTGGTAATCCATAGCTAGTTTTGCCTCAAATGGCCTTTCTTCCCCTCCACCTATTTTGAACTCTAAGTTAAGATTAAATGTTGCTTAATTATCTAAATCTTCTGAAAGGAGTTGGTGACACTCTAGCCTTTCATTGGATGCCAATTTGAGATCCGGGGTTCCTAGGCATCTTTGAATTTTCTTGCTAGATTAGTTGGACATGTGGAAGTAGCACAAACATAAAGCATAATTGTGATACTATGGAATATATGTCACATTTTATAATATTTGAATTAATAATTCACTTTGAGACATTCAAATTTCAAACAGATATGCTCTATATTAATAACAATACCCTTCTTCCCCTCTATCCAAAGGCTTCAGAAGAAAGCAAAATATAATGCACAGTATACATATATTTGTGATAAATGTGATCATGAACCTTGTTTCTCCTGCTTTTTTGAACTTGCCGATGCTCTGAAAATTAAGTATCTTGAATGAATCTGTAAAAGTTCCTATTCTTAGTTCTTAGCATTGGTCTTCCCTATCCTCTAAAAGGGGCTTCCCAGGTGATGCAGTTGGTAAAGAATCTGCCTGTCAATGAAGAAGATGCAAGAGATGTGGGTTCTATCCCTGGGTTGAGAAGATCCCCTGGATAGGAAATGGTAAACCACTCTAGATTTTTGCCTGGGGACAGAGAAGCCTGGTAGGGACTACAGTCCATGGGATCACAGAGAATGAGATATGACTGAGCACGCACTGGCTGGATCCTCTAGAAAGTCCTACTCAAGTAGCTCAGGCAGAATAGAAAAGATACATATCATTCAAAGGACAAATTTTAATGAAAGTTTCAATTGTTAAATAAATTTACGGCTCATTATATAGTAAATAGCATATATGTAAGGAATGATATATATTTCTATTCCAATAGAAATAGGAAATAAAACAAAATTAAACTTTTTTATTATTGAAATTTTAATTTTAAAATATCAAATGTGTATTATTTAACAGCTAGGAAGTATACAGTAGACTCAATCTCTGAGTAGACATTACCTAAAACAGAAATATTTATTTTCCTAAACTCATCTCTAAAATAGAGACCAGCAGACAGAGGGAGCCGTTCTTTTTCGGGACTGTAATGAATTCAGGAATACTCATTAATTTTATAGCAGCTCTTTCAGTTTCACAGTGAAACATAAAAAGGTCTATCTTATTGGAAAGAATATCAAGTAGCTATCTTGATACTTGATGAGAAGAAATTTGTTCTACTGTTTTAAATGCATGGGTGCTAAAGCAAGACTTAGAAATATTTTTGCTATATAGTTTCATTCTACTAGTATCTTCTATAACAGAAATGACCGATAGCAAAATAATTCAAAACACTCTCTCTTCTGAAGGTGATGTCTGCATAAAATTGAACACAGTTTTAAACAGTACATTATTATGATATAAATTTGAATGAGTTTTGAAGGAAAAATATTTTCTACTGATGTTAAAGACTCACTGATAGAGTATATTTTGTTAAAGTAGTTTGGTCACTGTTCCTGTATGATCAACCTCAAACCATCATAAGATAATTCTATACCTTTTAGTTAAATTTGACTTAATAATGAATTCTACATTAATCATTCTAAGTTAGTAGGAAACCAAGGTTATCTTGGTAGGAGGGTGATATAATGCTGTTAATAATATCTGATCACAATACCCAAGGTGTCTTATACAAATTCAAAGTGTGCCTTTTGAAAAATATGAAATAATTTTCCTTTCATAGAAATCCCTTAACATTAATTTAGAGCTATCTTCTAGTATAATTTAAACTGCTCAATAAATGGCCATTTGATAATTGGTTAATTATTTGGAAAATTATTTAAAAACTGATTCCTATCAATATCTTATAGGTAACTCAGCTATAACCAAAATCTAAAATAAAACTTGAAAACAGAAGACATAACTGTGAATATTCAAATGATGGCACAGTGAAATAGCTTTTTATACAAATCATGAAAGGCAAAAGTAATGGGAAATATCAATACATTTGTCTTAATAATTTATGTTATGTATATTTCATTGTTATTTAGTCACTAAGTCGTGTCCTACTCTTTTGTGACACCAAGGACTGTAGTTCACCAGGCTCCTCTGTACATGGGATTTTCCAGGCAGGAATACTGGAGTGAGTTGCCATTTCCTTGTCCAGGGAATCTTTCTGACTCAGGCATGGAACCCACACCTGCACTGGTAAGAAGATTCTTTACCACTGAGCAACCAGGGAAGCCCCTTGACATAATAATTTTAAAAACAAATACATACATTCAAATGAATCTATCTATGAAGTAGAAGTTGAGTCACAGATGTAGAAAACAAACCAGTGAGGAAAAGGGCAGAGGAAGGATAAATTAGGACAGTGGGATTGACAGAAACACACTACTATTTAGAGAGCTGATAACTAACAAGAACTCCTGAATTGCACAGGACACTCTATTCAATACTCTGTAATGACTTAAATGGGAATAGACTCTTAAAAAAAAAGAGCAGATATATGTATATCTGCTCACGTATATGGGGAGATCCGTGTATCACTCACTTTGTTTTACAGCAGAAATTAATACAATGTTGTAAATCAACTATACTCCAATTAAACATTTTTAATAAAAAAAATGAACTTGACAAAAAAGTTACAGGCAACTAGAAATTAACGGTTATACTTGTCAATAGTAGGATTGATTACATATATATATATTTTTTTCCTTTTTGTATTTTTCAAGTTTTCATTATTAGGAAGTATTATTCTGAAATTGGGACTTCCCAGGTGGTGCTAATGGTAAAGAACCCCCCTGCCAATGCAAGATATGTAAGAGATGTAGCTTGAGTCCCTGGGTTGGGAAGATTCCCTGGAGGAGGAAATAGCAACTCATTCCAGTATTCTTGCCCGGAGAATCCATGGACAGGGGAACCTGGTGGGCTACGGTCTACAGCGTCACAGAGTTGGACACAACTGAAGTGACTTAGCATTCTGAAATTAGAAAAAAAGTAACATTCTAAGTGATATAGAAATGGGTACTGAGAAATAAGGTGTTTTGTAGCAAAATCACATATTGGAGTCAGCTAGTAGGCAGCAAGGCACTTACGAATCTGGGAAGATACTGACCCCTGATGCATGGCATTGAAAGATTAATAACACTGTAAACTGAGGTTACTTGGGAAATAGAGCTATACCTAATGAAGTTCTAGTGTTAGTAAGCACAGGTAAGAATACAGAATATTAGTATTTTATGATAGGTTATAACTGCATTAGGGAGATATTATTAGAAAGAGATGACCTTGGAAATACATGGCCAGGTTACAAACAGGAATGAGAAGGAACATATTCTGCAATGTATCTCCCATTCCATTTCACTCTGAATAAGGGTGTTTGCAATAGTTATCCTGTACCTGTTTCATATTATACATTGAAGGTGAGGTAGAGCAGATATATTTTATCCATAAGTTCTGGATTAAGAGGAGACCCCCATGGAGAGACACAACATTATGGAACACTCATATTAGTAATATTTTTCTTATAAAAATGTATAATCACTACAAATACTGCAAGGAAGGAAAGACTCTAAAATGTGTGTTCATGAAAGCCCAATTCTATGCTTATATTTTTGCTGTTAAGAAACTACAAAACAACCAAAGACTAGTCCAGTAGATCAATGAGTATCAGCAAAAGTATATCATCAAATGTTTCAGTGACATAATCAGCTAGCCCGTGGCAGGATAATCTCTGCATTTATGTTTACTTTCTCTTTCTAATAATTAGGGCACACTCATTTAGAGAAATGGAATTGATTCCATATCGTTTTAGATTGAAATCGGCTAATAACTCCTCTGTTGATCTCTTTTAATTCTTATCCTCCTAATTATCTGTCTGATAATGACCATTTAAATGAGAAAGCTCTGATTACAGTACATCCTTCAGTTCAGAATGGCAACAGGTAGGACACTTTGGCTGCAGACAGGTCTTATTAGAGACTCAACTTGACAGAAAAATCTCACTTTCATAGTAGCCAGCTTTAAGAACTAAACATAGTTCCATGATTATTTTCCATCTCAACTTTTATATTAATTTTACTCTAAAATTCAATTGTCACTACTCAGTAGTAAAGGAGCTGAAGGCCAATGTTTTATTTTGAAAAACAAATGAAGAAAGAAAGATATACAATTTCTATAAATACAATTCTAACAAAATTAGAATAGAGTATATTGTCCTTATTAAAAAATATAATTATTTCTAACTATGCTTTCATTTCAGATAATTTTCAACAAGTATAGTGATAGAGAATAAACATAATTCCAGAAAAAGTCAGCTTTTTTTTTAACAGCACTATTATTTTCTTAAATTGTAGCTACTCAGTGTCAAAGATGTTGAACACCAGAAAACCTACTATCACTCTGCTCATTTGCTTTGTTTTTTCATTTTATTTTTATTTATTTTTTTTTAGAATACCATAAAACAAAATCTTTATTTACTGATATTATTACTAACATTTCATTATTAATGAAAATGTATGACTATATACCATGTTTATGTTTATATGGTTAAATTTATATTATATTTAGGTTTATCCATTTCAAATAAGAAAATCTTATAATCAAACTAAAAAACTATTTCTTTTTGTTACATATTCAGGTATTT
>SJYT01077545.1:43614-60397 GCA_006410635.1 Cephalophus harveyi
GTCAGGAAGCAACAGTTAGAACTGGACATGGAGCAACAGACTGGTTCCAAATTGAGAAAGGAGTATATCAAGGCTGTATATTGTCACCATACTTATTTAACTTCTATGCAGAGTACATCATGAGAAATGCTGGGCTGGATGAAGCACAAGCTGGAATCAAGATTGCTGGGAGAAATATCAACAAGCTCAGATATGCAGATGACACCACCCTTAAGGCAGAAAGCAAAGAACTAAAGACCCTCTTGATGAAAGTGAAAGAGGAGAGTGGAAAAGCTTACTTAAAACTCAGCATACAAAAAGTGAAGATCATGGTATCCGGTCTCATCACTTCATGGCAAATAGACGGGGAAACAGTGCCTGACTGTTTTTTTGGTCTCCAAAATCACTTCAGATGGTGACTGCAGCCATGAATTTAGAAGACACTTACTCTTTGGAAGGAAAGTTATGACCAACCTAGACAGCATATTAAAAAGCAGAGATATTATTTTGCCAACAAAGGTCTGTTTAATCAAAGCTATGGTTTTTCCAGTAGTCATGTATGGATGTGAGAGTTGGACTATAAAGGAAGCTGAGCACTGAAGAACTGATGCTTTTGAACTGAGGTGTTGAAGAAGACGCTTGAAAGTTCCTTGGACTGCAAAGAGATCCAACCAGTCCATCCTAAAGGAAATCAGTCCTGAATGTTCATTGGAAGAATTGATGATGAAGCTGAAATTCCAATACTTTGGCCACCTGATGCGAGGAACTGACTCATTTGAAAAGACCCTGATGCTGGGAAAGATTGAAGGTGGGAGGAGAAGGGGATGACAGAGTATGAGATGGTTGGATGGCATCACTGACTCAATGGACATGAGTTTGAGTAAACTCCATGAGTTGGGGATGGACAGGAGGCCTGGAATGTTGCAGTCCATAGGGTCACAAAGAGTCGGACACAACTGAGCAACTGAACTGAACTGACTGAACTGGTGGTTCACACAGTAAAAGAATCTGCTGCAATGCAGGAGATCTGGGTTCAACGCTGGGT
This sequence comes from Cephalophus harveyi, assembly GCA_006410635.1. Classification (NCBI taxonomy): domain Eukaryota; kingdom Metazoa; phylum Chordata; class Mammalia; order Artiodactyla; family Bovidae; genus Cephalophus; species Cephalophus harveyi. The sequence goes on from SJYT01077545.1 coordinate 44,639, forward strand.
TGGGAAGATCCCATGCAGGAGGGCATGGCAACCTACTCCACTATTCCTCCCTCAAGAATCTCCATGGACAGAGGAGCCTGGCAGGCTACATGGGGTAGCATGGGGTAGTCAATGGAGTAGCAAGAGTCGGACACAACTCAATGATTAAGCATAGCACAGCCTTTGCAGGAGAAGTAAGAGAGGCAGTTTTGATCCCTGGGTCAGGAAGATACTTGAGAAGGGCATGGAAACCCACTCCAGTATTCCTGCCTGAAGAACCCCATGGACAGAAGAGCCTGCCAGACAGCATGCACTCATAGGATTAAAGCAAGTGTTATTTTTTGTAGTTTTTTGTTGGTGGATCCATTTTTCCAATTCAGGAAAGTTTAATATTTCTAAGTGCATCCTAATAGCAAAAACAAATTTCAAGTTTCAAATTCATTTTTATTTAAATATATAAAAATATGCATGCTCCCTTTTAGGATCATGACCAACACTTTATTTCTATGAGAAGGTTTTTGTATACATATGAAACTATCACATGGTCATATCTGATACTGTCTTTTCCACTGCTCTCCTCTCAAATACTTGCTCAAAACATTTACCTTTAAAGAGTCTGAACTATGTGTCAGGCACTGTCATAAACATGCTACTTGAATTATCTTATCAAAGTTTTGTAATACTCATGAGGTACCAGAAGTGAGGAAACTGAAGCAAAGAAACTTTAGGGAAAATGTCCAGCTTTACAGCAGCTGAATGCTGGAGTTCAACTACTGACCTAATACCATTAGCCACTATTTTTACTGTCTTACAAAGGTCTAGAGGGAGATCAATGCAATAGAAGTCATGATCTAGAGAACATGATTTGCCATCCAATATCCCAATCTGGATGAATACCCGTAAAGAGAACATGTCTAACAAGGTGACAAAAAAATCAGGAAGAAGAACTTGTAATGCACTTTATAAGAGAAAGGATCTCAACAGAGTTTGAAAATAAGTTAAAAAGTAAATATATGCAAATAATAAAAGCACAATTATGCGTTTATTATTTTAACACTGTGCAGGTAAAATTCTCTTTTCACAGTTATCTATATCTTACAAAAAAGGTACCCACATACGTTGATATATGAAACTCAATAATCTCTGTAGCTTAAAGGCTAAAAAGAAGAACTTTTTTCTTTCAGTGAAGAAAGAAAAACATCAAGCAGTCACAAAATTAACTTCTAAGAATACAAACTGTCACTTGAAAGTAAGGGAAATGTATAACAAATGTGAAAATACATCAGAATAGAAAATCCTCAAAGTATATAAAAATGGTGCTGGCAATAAATAATCATATACAATAATCATATTATTGTAAAGTCAATAATATCAATCAAATGTCTTAGATATATAGCTGAGAGAATTTTTTCAGTCCTGTCAAAAGCCTTTAAAGTGTAAGAATCAAGAACATAGTGTCTGGGGCTTTGATTTGAACCCAGATTCCATCTCTTCATACTAAATAACTGAAAACACTTTTTATTATACCTGGGAAAATAATAATATGTACTTTATGAAGTTATGAGGATTAAGTGAGTTTATAAATGTAAAGTACTTAAAGTAATAGTGCATAAAATAATCACTACATTATCAATCATTTTGGTAATCTGTATTTTTTAGTCTATGCATATATTTAATGAAGATAAAAGTATCACATATATTTTTCAAATTTCTAAAATGTTTTTGATTACCTATCACATAGGTTTCCAGAAGAATAATATTTAATATAGAAATCATATATAATATTTATATTATGAATATTGGAATTCCATAATTATTCATCAGTTTAACACTCTTTACAGTAAGTCTTCACTGGCTAACTTTTTTTATTAAATTTTTGCCCAGAGCAATTAGTCTCCTTTCCTAAGATTGTATTCCTAAGCCTACAATCTTTCTTTTCCCATTAGAAAGATGAGTAAGGGAATGACTGCTTACTCCTACCCCATTCTTGTTAATCAATATACTCCTACTTTATAATAGGTATACAATTAATAACATAAACGTACTATGCTTTTCACCAAGTTTAATATGCTAATTTGGGGAATGAATGTTTACAAGTGCGTCTGAAATTACTTAATACATGCCAAATTATCAGTATATCATGGCTCAAATGAATTTGAAATAGCAATAGAAAATCATTCTCAGAGTTAAATACACACCATATATATTAGAAAATCATTCTCAGAGTTAAATACACACCATATATATTAATAGTGGTAGGGAGTTTGAGAACTATGGGTATTCTTGTGTGTTTATGTTGTATGCATATGCATAGGGTTATAATTTTTATACTTCTGATTACAAAAATATAGAATCAAATTATACACCCCATATTTCCTAATATGGTCAGCAAGAACATATATATATCCTAAAAATTTACCACAATATTTTTAATAAGTCAATAAAATATTTCTTAGAGAAAACAGTTTAACATCTGAAAACTTGGAGTATTATATTTCGGGTTGACTGCAAAGTCAAAGCAAGTATATAATTTAGCAATGATATAGTAACTAATGGGCTTCCCTGGTGGCTCAGGCGGTAAAGAATCTGCCTGAAATGCAGGAGACAGTAGTTCAATCCCCTGGAGAAGGAAATGGCAACCCATTTCAGTATTCTTGCCTGGAGAATCCCATGGACAGAGGATCCTGGCAGGCTACAATCCATGAGATTGCAAAGAGTTGGACATGACTAAGTGCATAGATAGCATTTAATATATTATTTTTTAGTTACTTCCAGAACTTAACACTTATAACATTAAACTATATAATATGATGCAAATAATGATACCATCTCAATTTAGATGTACATCTTTGCAACTAAAGATCCTTTAATTTTAAATAATGTTTAACATTAATGAACCCATTTAAGAGAACATAAAATGTTATGCAGATGCTAGCTACATAAATATATATAATTTATTATTTGAAGTATGTAAGAAAAAAAGCAATATGAGAAAATAACTTTGAGAGCGTTTTTTAAAAACATCATTCATAGCTACCTTAAGTCTCAAATGACAGTTTTACATTATTTTCCTTGTTTTATATCTGAAAGGAATTCAGCACTAAAAAAGAAGTGGAAATTTAAGTAAGCTATTCACAAATGAAGATTGTAGGAAAGTTACAAAATACCTAATGTCACATACATCATTTGTAATGTTTTACTCATATTTAAAGCAGAAGCCAGTATTTCTATTTTACCCTATTTTATGCAGCTGTAGGATAAAATCTAGAAACAATTCAATGTAAGACTATTTTTACATAAATTGTAAGTTATTTTATTTAAATTATATGGTTGACCAACCATGGTCATTTTGCTGTATAAGGACCCAAGGAGATATAATTCTTAGAAGAAAATTATGTCATAGTTCTAGTAAGTAAAAAATAAGTAAGAAAGGATCACTTTTCACTGGGAATCAAACTTTTAGTTTCCATCCCATAAAACAAAATCTCAAAGTGTCTGGTCAAAGAACTGCAAGAAATAGGGAGACAAACATTATCTCTCCACTCCCAGTGACAACATGAACTGGACCTAGGCACTATGATCTCTCCTGTCTCTTGGATTTATTATCTGCATAATAATTCTGTCTTCCAGTCTGATTCCATTGGCAAACCCTGTCAAAGGAAAACCAAGAAGAGAATCTAACATATGCTCTACTTTTTTGATATGTCTCTGTTCCCCGGATCCCATTTTCTGCTCCCTAGATTTATTAACGATAATGTCATGTTCTTCTTGTACAAATCTTAATTACATATTCAAGCTCCTATTCTTTGTTTGTACCTGAAGTCCTTGGGTAGACTCTGGCACTTCAGATATGAGTTATTAAATAGCAGAGACCAGCAGATCTCAGACAGGTTGTAGTTCAGGCCTATCTGCATGTGACTGTGGTTTGTAAGACTTTAACTTGCAGAGGGTTTTGTTTGAGGACTTTAAAACTTTCACTGAGATATATGTTAGAATTTGTCTTCCTCTAGTGGTCCACTATTAAAATGCAAAGCAGCTTGTTAAGGAATCCATTGAATAACTAACTTAGTGTGAATGAATTTTCTCAGGTAGCATGGAGGAAATTAATATCAACACAAATAGCGTTTGTGAGAGAAGAGTCATTCTGATTTTAAGAACATAGAACAGAGACAAGAATGTGGTTGATAAAAAACAACATATTTATCTGGTATTTGTGGAATTACTTTAAGAGATAATATCTAAAATTATGATGTGATTTGTATCAGAGCACAGAAGAGGAAGAGAGTGGAGAAAAGATGAGTCTTAACTTTTATCTTTTTTGGACAGAACTTGGGAAATCATTTTTTTTTTTAAATTAGCATTAATGAACATTTAGACTTTCAAATAGATAGCATACTAGTTTGAAAAAGACTGTCAGAAAATATATCATTAGAGGAAAGTTCAATGTTTCCTTTGTTACAGATGGCAATTAAAGATGGTTCAGGGCTTCTTTGGTGGTTCAGTGGCAAAAAAAAAAAACCCTGCCAATGCAGGAGACAAAGGTTCAATCCCTTGGTTGGAAGATCCCCTGGAGAAGGAAATGGTAACCCACTCCAATTTTTGCCTGGGAAATCCCATGGACAGAGGAACCTGGCAAGTTGTAGTCCATGGGGTCTCAAAAACTTAGCAACTAAACAGCAAAAGATGGTTCAAGACTTAGTGACTAAACAACAACAGTAAAAGATGATTCAAAGGTAGAATTATGCAAAATATCATTGATCACAATGGCTCCACCATGTAGGATTCTCTCTTTTTCACCCCATGGGGAGAGGAGCTATATAATAGAAAAAGAAGTACCTAGAACTTTCAAGAAAATGCTATATATTTTAATACAAAGAAATGGATTTTATTTTCTATCAGTGATATCATTACTTTACAAAAACCTAATATGTGGCAGGAATCCTGGACCACATGGCATCATGTTTCAATCTCTATATGTCAATCATAACATTGTTATTTGGGATTAATATGAAACAAAACCATTCCTTTCATTTAGGTTAAGATTACCTTGCTAGGATAAAACTAGCTTTGTGATTTCCTTCTCAAATTTCCCACTTTTTGGGAGTGTTATCAACTAAATATCTAAAGAGGTTGTTGGAGATTCAAGGAAAACAAAATAAAAACTCCACCTAAAAATTAGCACATAATTCACATCAATTTGTGTCTTGCCTTACTTGAGAGGCCATATTTTCTTAAAGCATGCATTTTTAAAATTACAACATGCACATATTTTAAAACAGTAGTTACCAATATGTAAGCAGTTGAATAAAGTGTCTTCTTTTTTAAAACAAAGTAAGAAATGCTGTATAATCTTTTCTCTATACTTGATGCAGTGCTATTTTGTGCAAACCTTGTGAGTAGTAAAAAGCTGTAAATGTTTACTATTGTGAAAATTTATGTACAAGCAGCACTGTATAAGAAAATACTATGAAAAAGAAAAAAAAAAAGAAAAAGAAATCAGAATACTGATACCAGAATGTCAATGAATGCCACATATATTGATGACCTCAACAATGACCCCAACAATAACCAGCTTCCTTTGCTTGGAAAGAATGAGGGAAATTAGGAATTTCATGAAAAAGTTGCAAAGGAAGAGACCCCAAAGAAATGATCAAATTTATCACTGGTTTCAGGATGTCATTAATCAGTTCCTTCACTTTCATGGTCCACTTGTGAAGTTTTATTAATGAAAACAAAGATAAATAATAGAGAAAATCTGACTGTAGGGATTTTTAAGCTTACTTTGTCTTCTTATAATTTCACATAAACTACTTGAATTACTTTGCATTATTAGGAAATCATGTAAATATATGAAATAAAAAGATTAGCATGTTAAACTCTTTTAAAGATTTTAAATCTTTTCAAAATTGTCCTCCATTCAGTGAGGAAGCAATAATCACAATGTTTACTTAAAGTTATCCTTTAATCAAACCATCAGCACATTGATTTTTTTTTAAATTTATTAATGCACAGTAATTGTGAAGCATTTCCATCACTTTGGTTTTAGTGCCTCCTGGTTTTAGTCTCAAATGGCCACCATCCATTCAAATACACAAATGATAGAAGCTTGGTATTTAAGAATAGTCATCACCTCACAGGACAGACATGACAATAAAAATGACATTGATAATGGAAAGCAAAGAAGATTGAAAAGATAAATAAGAAAGAATTTAGACTAATATGAGTTTACAACACTGTCCCTAAGAAAAGAAGTTCATTAGCACCAAGCCTATATTTTTCACCAGATAATTTTTGAACTAGGAGAATTGGAATCACCCATGGCATTAAACATGCAGTTAATTGGATCCTCTTGAACCAATTTCTCCTGTGTTAGAGGTCATAAATCTCAATTGTTATGCATTCTTAGGCAGTAAAATTTCAGAAAAACGATTTTAGACCCTAGCACTGAAGAGTTTATTTGAAAGTCAATAACTACAAACGAGAGCTGTTTATTTTCACAGGATTCTCAATTCTCTATAAAGCTTTTATCAGACAAGGAGTCTGACCTTTCAGGTAAACTTATCCATGCAGATCTAAGAGAAGGTTGATTCCTGCTGAAGATCACCCATCCCTCTACACAACACACACACACAACCTCAGATTTTAGCATTATTCCTTCTTTTCCACACAGCTCCAATTTTCTTTAAGTTACTATCCACATTTCTAGCCATGTTCTCGCCACTTCTGTTGTACCCTAGCTTCCCCCAGACACCTTGTCACCCCACTTGGCTTAGCAGGATACACTCAGAATCTATCCAATGACTACATAACAACTACATGTACTTTATTATTGGGATATTGTCTTATTTCAATTCAGAGAAACCCCAACTCAAAGCTGCCCTGTGAGGATGAATACATGAGTGATAGAGCTTACTGAAGGGAGATTTAGGTCCAAATTGGAAGCTACAAGTGTATAGGGCAAGAGAAGAAGAAGGAAAGGAAGATTCCACTAGTTGCAGCTTATATGAAGAATATCGAGTAGCAAAGAGATGGCAAGAAGTAAGGAGGCCAGATCTCGGACCTTGTCTCTCTCTGCTTTACAGAATATCCTGGGATCTACAGCACACATGTGTAAGGAAGTTATTAAACACATCCAACGTTACTCTATTTTCACAAATGAGATTGGAAATAAAATGTAACAGCAGTTTTTCTACAGAGCCAAGTATTGCAAGCTCGGAATACTAACTGGTTCATTTATTTCACTGATTACCATATGTAGATGTGACACATCAGGCACTGATTTTCAATAAACCACACTTTTAAGTTAACTTGCCTTCTATTTTCATCAATGTATTCATATTCTTGCCACAACTTTTAACTACAAATTTTTTAAGATTTCCCCTCAGTCCAAGAGTCTCATTTGCCAAAAAATCAAGTGGTGTTTCTATCATCTCAAGCAATTTCTGTCATCAGCTAATGTGCAACTATAGGGATCAATTACATATGCTTCATGTAAAATCTTACCATGCTGAATCGCACTGACAATATTAGTCCAGTCTATTACTTACTTACTTGTTTCAAATTACGACTCTTAACTAAAAAAAAAAAGATCTAGTATTTAAATAAAAACTTCAAGCAAGGCTGGAAATATCAGAGTCTTTCCTCATTCTTGCAGATTTTAAAAGTGTTCCATTCTCTCTATACTCACAGTGTTTTGTTATATGAACAGCATAGGGGAAAATAGAAATAAATACAAGATAATGACAATGCCCTTGATACCCTGCACTTTAAAATTAGGAGAACCCCCTCCCCAGTATACAAATAATAAAGCAAACGAAGTCTCCATGCACTGCTTCAGGGCAATAAAAAAACTTGCATGGGGAAAACTTTTGGGAAGGAAATGAAGGTGATTTTTAAGCTGCTGTTGCAGTTGTATATGACACTGACATTTATTTCCCATAATTCTTGCCCACGGGAAACACATCCTTTAAGAAACTGAATAAAATCAAGTTGGACCTTTTCAAAATCTGCAAGCTATCAACTTCCTGGAAAAGCTTAAACACCACCAACGCAATCAAATCAATTTAAAGAGCACTGGCATTCAGGCGATGAGGCGGAAGGCAGTCCACCTTGAGGGTGCTCCTTATCTGGTTGTTCTTGAGCCTGAATCCTTAAAGGAGAGTGCGATGGGAAATGAGGAGAAGAATGCCTCCTCTCCGTGAAACCAGACACCCTTTTGGAATCTGGGCTGAGAGCTAGAATCTGGATCCCACCCCCTTGCCTACCTCCAGGCTCCAGTAAGCAGCGGTTGGCTTCCTCCCCTCCGCTCCTTCCGCAGCAGCGGACACACGGATCCCGAGCAGCCTGAAGCTTGGGTCCCGCAGAGAGCTCGTGCCAAGCGCTTCTCTCCACTAGTTACCAAATTAGAAAAAGGACAGAGACGCGCAACCAGGATGGTGGTTAAAATCCAGGTTTTAGGCACCAGTGTCCCAGAAGGTCCCGACGCTTCTTCTGTACTCTTACCCAGCTCTTTCGCGTGGCAAACGGTTACCCAGGGACCTGGGAGCCCCTGGCAGCAGCTCCTTCTCTTCTGCTCTGCCTGATCCCTCCTATCTCCGCCGCCGCTGCCACCCTGCACGCACCGCTATCCACTCACCGCACAGAGAGGAGGCCTGGCAGAGACAGCGCGGAGGGAGGAGAATGGATTAAACGGGTAGATTTTTCGGGTAGGGGAAGAAAAACTTTGATGTTGGAAATGCACACACAAGACTGAGAAGAAACCCTAACAAGTTGCAGGTGCCGGGGCGGGGAGGACGCTTTCGCCAGCTCTCAGATAAATCACCCCCGACCAAAACAGGGAGAGGAAGCTCTGTGCTCCTCGAGCGATCCCAGAGCGCACTTCGTAATATCTGGTCTTCGAGTCTACTGGAAAAGCACAGCGTATGAGAAGCCTTGTTGGTTCTCTCCTGGGATGCAAAACCAAATGCGCCTCCAGCTGGAGAGGCTGGCGGGGGGAGTCAGTACAAAGAGGTCAGACCGAAACGCAGATCCAGGAAGAGCGAGGGACAACCAGGGTTGTCGCCTGCGAGAGCAGAGGCGCGACTCCCTTCCGGCAAAGCGACTGCTACAAACTCCGTTCCCTCCTACTCAGGAACGGGCACATTTAAGGGCTTGAACAGACGTCAGCACCAGCTGAGCTCCAGGAGTGAGCGCCAAGGCTCCCGCCCCGCAGGCTGTAGCGCGCAAAGGGCGACCTGCTTGCGCCGCTGAGTGACCTAGAGTAGAACACAGAGCTGGTGGCTGTTTGTCAATCCCCAGAGCCCATCGTGAAGCCCTTCGTAAGTGATGCACCGGTGGTATTTACTGCGGTCGGTGTACTTGCTGAGTTGAACAGAGCCAGAGCTGCGTGAGTGGGATCTGACCACTCTGCACGCATTCAGCATTAGGTCATCAAGGCGCTCAACACTTCAGGGGAACTCACCTCCCGCTTTCGCGATGGCTTGAGTCATCTCTCTGATTCACTTTGCAAAGTTAGTCGACATAGACGCCTTTTAAAATATAAAGGGAATTAAAATTTTCAATCTTGAAATTCCAATCAAGACAATACTTAAATCTTTGCTTTATCCCCACATGCATATTTCCTAATTCAGAGTTAAAACGGATGAAACTATTCGAGTTAAAAAAAAAAAAAAAAAAAAAAAGCCCTGAACTCTTTTTCTTAAGTGATTTTCATGCTTAGACACTCACTAGGAACTTAGGAGCCTTTGCACAAGGACATGGTATTTCTACTTACTTACTTTAAGTGGCATTTTCTAACGGTTTTGTGACCATTTCCAGGTGGGCAGCAAGGAATTAAATTCAAAGTCAGAACTGTGATGAAAAGGAATTTTGTTTCTTTATCCTTTGTAAAACGACCAAGTATGTTTCCAGCTGAGTTTTACACTTTGCCTGAACAATGATGTAACATGTATCTGCTATATTTTTGAAGTAATAGAGTAAGATTAGACAAGGGTGGAAAAATAATTCAGAAAAGAGGATTCACACCTCCACAGCCCTTTCCTAAATTTCCTTCAGGAAGAACGCAATTAAGGGAGTAGGTGTTTAGGCTCTGTTCTGGGCACCTTGTGACTTTGTGTCCTGCCTAGGGATAATAGAATGGGAAGTCCCAGGATCAAAGGAACCTGCGATTGTAAAGAGAAGATGGCACTTACGTTTTCTCCCTTTGTGCATGTCCAACCTAGCCAAGGTAGATTCCCCTTTATCACAATCAGTCCAAGCCCTTTAAAAGTGGCAAATTACAAACTCAGAGCAGGCTCCATATTTGCGTCATCATGCAGGACTGCCCAACGGTCCTCCCTCTAGTGGCCGTCTAAAGAAAACACGTGTGTGTGTGTGTGTGTGTGTGTGTCTACACATGGTCGTGTGTGCGTGCTGGTTTGTGTGGGAAGATTGATCACTGAGAGAACCCACCAGTCACCTGCACACTGCTGTTTAAAGAGTTTCGTTTTCTTCCTCAGACCCTGGCCCTGAGCTGCGAGGGTCTTACCAAACTTTATTTGAGAGAGGCATTGCTGTAAATGTGTTGGAAACTGGCAACAGCGACAGTGTTTTTGCTCTTTGTAGTGAATATATCCCAAAAGTTAGAAGTTGGGATTGGGGAAGGGAACTGAATATACAAGGACTTTGGAAAAACATCAACAGCATAAACCAACCAGTGTTTCTTCAAATAAATGAAACTTCCTAACAAGTCGGGGACAGAGTTAATTTGTTTCGTTGTTGCCTAGTGAGTCTGAGTGAACTCCGGGAGTTGGTGATGGACAGGGAGGCATGGCGTGCTGCGATTCATGGGGTCGCTAAGAGTCGGACGACTGAGCGACTGAACTGAACTGATACCTTGAACTCCGTTTGGTTCAAAGTCTCCCAAGTTCAGAACTCCCTTTTGGGTTGGAAGAGGGCTTCATCACAGTAAAAAGAACTGAAGGCCTGCGCCTGTCTCCCTGGAACCAAGAGGGTCCCTTCCCACCCCACAGTTTTGTGGCTTTCTGGGAGGCCAGTGACTTCACGGATCCTCACTTATGGTCAGCGGAGGCAAGCCTATCTGGCGAATCCCTAGGTTTTCCATCTGACTCAGAGTCAGGGTACAGGGTGAGGGGCAGCCCTGGATGGAGCGGGAAACATATAGGCGTCCATGTCTCAGGTCGGGTGGGAGCAAACCCGTGAAAGCACAAAGCGGGAACTTCCTTCTGGGCAGGAGCCTCAGGTGTCGGAGCCTCAGGGTGTCCTGGCCTCAGCCGCTGGGCTGGTGCTGTTTCACTGGGAGGAAGGAGATACCCCAACTATTTACGGATCAGATCGTCACGCGCCGGAAGACCCGACACCAGCGGCTCCCTCAGCCAAGTAGGTACGAAATCCGAGTCTAGTCCCCGCTTAGGGGGAGTCGCTTTCCCAGAAGAGGAACGGTCGACCTAGCAAAGGCGGCAATGCTCACGGGAGATTTTCTAGCGCGCAGTGTTGCTCCTTTCGCTCACCTCGCTCCCACCTCTACCCTCTTCCCCGCCACACACACGATTAAATGGCTCTGATTCTAAAGGACACAGAAAAGGCCTCACTCTCTGTTGTCCCCTCCAACGCCTGCGCCCAGGCGAATGCCCGGAGCTGCCCGGAAGCTGAGCCCCTGCGCAACAGCCTCTGCGCTCTGTGCCAGCAGCGGGCCTGGTCACGGTGTCCGGGACAGACACAAGCACGCAGCCTCAGCCAGCCACCGGGACGATCTCGGCTGTAGTCTAGGCGTCCGGAAGCAAATGCCTGACAGCTTCTCCCACGAGCTGGGTGAGCGGGCGCTAAGAGACCTTTTCTTTCGCCAGAGCTTCCGATCTGCGAGCCGGAGGGGAGGCCAACTGCGGGACGAGCGCGCCCCCAGCGCTGCCGGGCGCGTCGGGAATTACAGTCGGCGCGCTCCCGCCCGCTGAGCGCGCTCTCCTCCAGGCCTGAGCGCTAGGCGGTGGGGCAGAGCGCCTGGATGGAAGGAGGGCTGCAACTTTGTATGAGGTACTTCCTCCTCTGTTTCCCTTCTGGGACACCGACTCTTCATCTCAACCAGATCACCAGGTCCTGGTTGTTCCTTTGACTCTAACCAGATTCACCTGCGTCCCTGCCCCAAGTAACAGGCGACCTAAGTGAGTGAGTGAAAGTCCCTCAGTCGTGTCCGACTCTTACATGGAAAGAGGGTTGACTACTTCATTAGAGACAACAATTCACCTGATGTATTCAGGTGAATATTTTTGGCAAAGTCATTTTTTGTTATATTCATAAGTGAGAACTAAAATATACTAAAAAAATAAGTGCTAGGAGTCTTTGAAACTAAGTACAAGTTTTGTGTTACCAAATGAAAGTCAGTCGTGTCCAACTCTTAGCGACCCCATGGACTATAAAGTCCATGGAATTCTCAAGACCAGAATGCTGAGTGGGTAGCCTTTCCCTTCTCCAGGGGATCCTCCCAACCCAGGGATCGAACCCAGCTCTCCTGCATTGCGGTCGGATTCTTTACCAGCTGAGCCGGGTGACAAAACACGATGTTCACTAACTAGCATGAAGTGAGAACCCGCTCTTTGGATCGTCAGATCAAGTTTCCAAAAACTCTAGGAAATAACTTCCTCCTGAATGCGTCTGAAACAATCAACCTTCTCTGCTGTGGCTTTAGATGAGTCAGAACGATGCTTCCTTCCGCTAATCCAAGCATGCCCTCCCTGCCTTTTCACTCTTTTTCTCTCCTTCTTGATAAATCAAAGAAATAGAATCTGTAATATTGGAAAGACTAACAATTGTTTTTGCTTCTGTAAGCTAAATGATACATTTTATTTTCTGTCCTAAGTGAAAGTATTTTGCTGCAGTACCTACAGAAGAGCTACACATATCAACAGTAATTAATTAGATTAAATTTGCATGATAGTAAATAGTATTGATATTCTTTTATTATGACCTGATTTAGTTATTAAAAAAATCTTATGACAAATCATTTCTTAGATCTAGAGAAAATTCATCTATAACATGAAAACAGAAATACTACCTTTAAAATATTGTTCATTTACGAATACATTATATATATATTAATATACTTATAGATTAAGTCATGATACTTGGAGATCCTGGTCAAAAATGCTAAAAGTGAATCTCAAAAAGATATTGGAGAAATGATGGGACATTGGAGGGAAATATTTAGGGAAATAGTCTGTAACTGAATACTTGCTTTGTTATATCTATATTTTGAAACAGTTGATAGTTAAAATATTAACTTTATTTTATTGTTGTTTTAAAGTTTATGTTCAATTTATAATTATTATAAGATGTTTGCTATATTCTACATCTTGTGCAATATATTAAAGGAACTTAAATCAAATAGTTTGTACCTCTTAATCAGTTCAGTTCAATGGCTCAGTTGTGTCCAACTCTTTGCGACCTCATGAATTGCAGCACGCCAGGCCTCCCTGTCCATCACAAACTCCCAGGGTTCACTCACACTCACGTCCATCAAATCAGTGATGCTATCCAGCCATCTCATCCTCTGTTGTCCCCTTCTCCTCCTGCCCCCTGTCCCTCCCAGCATCAGAGTCTTTTCCAATGAGTCAACTCTTTGCATGAGGTGGCGAAAGTATTGGAGTTTCAACTTTAGCATCATTCCTTCCAAAGAACACCCAGGACTGATCTCCTTTAGGATGGACTGGTTGGATCTCCTTGCAGTCCAATGGACTCTCAAGAGTCTTCTCCAACATCACAGTTCAAAAGCATCAGTTCTTCAGTGCTCAGCTTTCTTCACAGTCCAACTCTCACATCCATACGTGACCACAGGAAAAACCATAGCCTTGACTAGATGGACCTTTTCTGGCAAAGTAATGTAACTGCTTTTCAATATGCTATCTAGGTTGGTCATAACTTTCCTTCCAAGGAGTAAGCATCTTTTAGTTTCCTGGCGGCAATCACCATCAGCAGTGATTTTGGAGCCCAAAAAAATAAAGTCTGACACTGTTTCCACTGTTTCCCCATCTATTTCCCATGAAGTGATGGGACCAGATGCCATGATCTTCGTTTTCTGAAAGTTGAGCTTGGACTCTCAAGAGTCTTCTCCAACATCACAGTTCAAAAGCATCAGTTCTTCAGTGCTCAGCTTTCTTCACAGTCCAACTCTCACATCCATACGTGACCACAGGAAAAACCATAGCCTTGACTAGATGGACCTTTTCTGGCAAAGTAATGTAACTGCTTTTCAATATGCTATCTAGGTTGGTCATAACTTTCCTTCCAAGGAGTAAGCATCTTTTAGTTTCCTGGCGGCAATCACCATCAGCAGTGATTTTGGAGCCCAAAAAAATAAAGTCTGACACTGTTTCCACTGTTTCCCCATCTATTTCCCATGAAGTGATGGGACCAGATGCCATGATCTTCGTTTTCTGAAAGTTGAGCTTTAAGCCAACTTTTTCACTCTCCACTTTCACTTTCATCAAGAGGCTTTTTAGCTCCTCTTCACTTTCTGCCATAAGGGTGGTGTCATCTGCATATCTGAGGTGATTGATATTTCTCCCGGCAATCTTGATTTCACCTTGTGCTTCTTCCAGCCCAGCGTTTCTAATGATGTACTCTGCATATAAGTTAAATAAACAGGCTGACAGTAGACAGACAGCCTTGATGTACTCCATTTCCTATCTGGAACCAGTCTGTTGTTCCATGTCCAGTTCTAACTGTTGCTTCCTGACCTGCATATAGGTTTCTCAAGAGGCAGGTCAGGTGGTCTGGTATTCCCATCTCTTTCAGAATTTTCCACAGTTTATTGTGATCCACACAGTCAAAGGCTTTGCATATAGTCAATAAAGCAGAAATAGATGTTTTTCTGGAACTCTCTTGCTTTTTCCATGATCCATTGGATGTTGGCAATTTGATCTCTTGTTCCTCTGCCTTTTCTAAAACCAGCTTGAATATCTGGAAGTACCTCTCAATACATTACCCCTATGTTGACTTCCCACACTTTGCCCTCCCCATTAGTAACCACTTGTTTGTTCTTTATATACACGAGTCTACTTCTTCTCTAGTATATTTTCTAGTTTGTTTTATTATTTAGATTTCACATATAAGTGATAATATACAGTATTTGTCTTTTTGTGTCTGACATTTCACTTATCATAATGCCCTCCAAGTCCACCCATGTTCCTGCTAATGGCAAAATTTTCATTCTTTTTAATGGCTGAGTAGTATTCCATTGTTTGTGTGTGTATGTGTGTGTGTGTGTGTGTGTGTGTTTATACAACATCTGTTTATCCTTTCATCTGTTGATGGACAGTTAGGTTGCTTTCTTTCTTGGCAGTTATAAATAATGCTGATATCAGCATGAGGTGTATGTATCTTTTAGTATTATTGTTTTGTTTTTTGGTATATACCAAGAAGTAGAATTGCTGGTTCATATAGAAGTTCTATTTTTAATTTTTTTTTAAGAAACCTCCATACTGTTTTTCAGGTGGCTGCACCAATCTACATTCCCTTCAACAGTGTCTGAGGGTTTCGTGTTTCCCACAATCTCACTAATATCATTATTTGTGTTCTTTTTGTTGATAGCCATTCTGACAGGTGTGAGGTACTATCTCATTGCGGTTTTGATTTGCATTTCTCTAATAATTAGCAGTATTGAGCATCTTTTCACGGACCTGTTGGCCATGTGCACTTCCCCTTTGAAGAAATGTCTATTCAATTTTTCTGCTCATTATTTTCAGTAATGAAGTTCTATTTTTTTTAATTTTTTTAACTTTATAGAAGAAT